>JBBPBX010016696.1:23698-47792 GCA_038048925.1 Garcialebias charrua | reverse complement strand
ATATATATATATATATAGCATTGTATGTAAACTACATTTTGAAATGTATTTATTAATTACCTATATGAACTGTGATTTTTTTAAAAGATGGACAAGGTTGTATGTTTGCATAGTGTAAAGTAAATTCACAATTATGTATTTATTTGTACGTGTCAATTGTACACTTTTGTTTATAACTATCAATAATTAAACATGGTTCACCACTACACTGGAAATTATTGAATAATTTGAACTTCTGTTTGAATTTAATGCTATGAACTTTTTCCTTTTTGTTACATTTACTATGAATTTCTCACAGGGCAGATTAGAGCCAACATGGAGGACTCACCAACATATATTATTATTATTATTATTATACATATAATATTGTCCAGTATGTGATGCTGCAGTCATGTTACTGAACTCCCACTGATGGGCTAACCTGGTTCCACCACAGCAGCAGGATCCTCAGACAGAACAGCTGGTGGGATGTCCTGGTATCTGCAGCCCTCTCTCCATTTGTTTCTTCATGGACATGGAGCTGTGAAATTATGTTGTGCCCTTTCCTCAGCAGAACGCTCCTCCAGTGGAGACTTTCTGGACAGACTGCAGGAAGTTCCTAAACAAACAACAGGTTTATCAGTATTATCAGTAAAAAGAGATTATTAAATCATTTTTAAGACTGAGAATGTGTACAATTATTAGCTCTGTTGTTATTGCCTAACTAACCTATTCAATAATTCTTCAAACTGTGACATTCATTCATAATGGAATGAAAGAGAACATAAACAGAAATTATATAATAATGAAAACTAGAGACATTAAAACATTTTAAAAGACACAGAGAACTTTAAATGGATTAAGAATGTTAATAAGTGTTGGATTTGAGTGCAATGTAAGTGCAATCCATGGCAGGAGTTGAATCCACATCTGAAAAGGGATGCAAGCTTTTCACAACATATGCTGTTGTAACTGTTCTGTGTCTCTCTTCATTCAGTTGAGTTTACACTGATGTATTTACCTTGGACACTGGTGAACAGTGAAGCCATTTCAGGTCGTTTGTCTAAGAAGAAAAAAACGAGCTAACGTTAGCATCGTGTTTGTATTGAGCTGACTTACCGCTTTAAGCGGAGTATAACTTGTTAGCTGCCTTAATGTTGGTATGAGATGTAGTTTATAGTTTATTTATTTACCATCATGGAGCCAAAGAGGTAGCGATCAGCGAAAAGTTCGGCGGAGCGTTTTGCAGACGGACCACTCTGTACTTCCGGTCGGATACGAAGCGAAAATAATCCGGTTGAGCGCGTCAAAGACGGGACACTATTTTACTTCTCCACCCTCCTTTGCATGATAGAAAATTATTGCAAGTGCTGCACTGACCTGACTGGTCATTTTTTATTAATTAGTACGCTTTCGATCGCAGATGCACACTTCCGGTGGATTCTTCTTCGTTGGTTTTCGGCGGTGGCTACTTCCGGTCGGCTAACTAGCATCGAAAATAGGAATCGCAAATTAATATTTTGAACGATTCCGGGAAACCGGACAGTTAGTCCCGGTTCCGAACGATTCTCGAAGCCCAACCCTATTTAAAATCTAAGGATATTTTATTTTCTTTCTTCCCCAAAACTGCAGTGGGCTCCCTGCGGTGGACCCCATGGTGAGCATGGCCCCCTGGGCCTGGGCCCAGTCGGCCTTGCTGATAATCCGGGCCTGATCAGATGAGGTCCAGTCCACCTGCGCATTAGTTTGCGGGCGAGAGTTCCGGTCTCAGACCCTCCTTTCCCAGTTGCGGGGGCGAACGTATAGTACCAGACTCTGTCTCCCACTTGGAGTTCATTGTGAGAGGCCTTCTGGTCATAGTACGCCTTACGTCCTTCAGCGGATCTTTCAAGGTTTTTCTGGGTGAAAGCAAAAGTGTTTCTGAGATGTATATTCAAATCTTTCATGTATTGTTGTGTAGTGTAGGCTGTCGCCATGGCGGTATCGCCTGGTTGGTACAACCGATGTAGAGGGAGAGTAGTTTGTCGACCGGTCATCATCTCAAAGGGAGAGATGCCAGTTGATGTGTGTGGAGTGGCTCTTATGGCCATGAGGACCAGAGGGAGTTTCACATCCCAGTCCTTGTGGTTTGCAGCCACGTATTTCTTCAAAATACTCACCACAGTTCTGTTTGCTCTCTCTACTTGGCCTGAAGCCTGTGGGTGGTAGCCGACATGAAAGTTGGCCTTGACGCCTAGCGTCTTCCACAGTTCTTTCATCACTTCACCTGTGAAGTGTGTACCTTGGTCTGAGTTCACCCTAAGGGGAAGTCCAAACCTTGAGAATATATGATTCATTAACAACATAGCAGTGGTTTGTGCTGTGTCGTTAGGAGCTGGTAGGCATTCTACCCATTTGGTAAATGCACAGGTTACCGTGAGAAAATATTTATTTCCTCTAGAGCTCTTAGTGAGTGGTCCAACCCAGTCGATCTGGAGGTCAGACCATGGGAATGCAATGCCTCTGCTTTGCAGTGGTGCTCTGTGAAGTGGTCTGGTTGGCTGAAACTGGCCGCAGACCACGCACCCTTCAATGTAGTCCTTGACATCCTTTTTCATTCCAGGCCAATAGGCAATTTGTTTTAATGCCGTCAGCGTGGCTTTATCTCCTTTGTGTCCTGCGGACGGGAGATCATGGGCATGAACTAACATCACCCCCCTTTGGTCATGGGGAACCACGAACACAGGTGAGGACGTTGGTCCATGAGCGAAAGTTAGGATGCCTTTGATTAGTTTTAGCTGTTTGCGCAGCTGGTAAAGGACTTTAAGGTCTGGATCGGAATCCAGTTTGTCTTTAGACAGAGTATTTTTGTCTGGATCAGTCAGGTACAGTATCATGGAGTTGATAGCAGGATCCGACTGCTGTAGTTGGATGATGTCTGGGTCAGTCAGTGCGGGTCGTACAGAGACTGCATTGTCAGCAGGTCTGGCTACGGCCTGTGCGCATGTGACTGCCATAACCTCAACAGCAGGTTGTGTTGACAGAGATTTGATTAACCAGGAGGGGTCGAAGGACCATAGCAGACCTTCGTCGGCTCCTTCCTTGGCTAAAGAATCTGCAATGTCATTGTAGTGCTTGTCATTGCCTGGGACTCTTGAATGTCCTGCAACTTTCTTCCAGTAGATCTGTAAGTCGTGTGATGTCACCAAGTGATCACACGCTATGAAAAGTTCTTTGTGTTTGACCACTTTTCTGTTGCTTGTTAGGAAACCGTTCTGTTTCCACACAGCGAGGTGACAAGCGAAACTTAAACGAGCATAGTTAGAATCAGTGCAGATGACTAGCGTCTTGATGGAGCGTTCTACTACCATCTGGAGAGCTATTAGAATTCCCGCAATCTCAGCATACTGAGAAGTCTGAGAGCCTAATTGGTAACTGAAAATAATCTGCTCTTTGTCTTGGAGGAGGACCCCTCCAACACCTGCCCTGCAGATCTTGTTGCGGAGGAATGAAGATCCATCCACGTACAAAGTTGTCAAATCTTTGCAGATATTGTCATCAAAGAAGTGGTGATTCGGGTCTTCAGTTACTGGGGGTTTTACCTCAACCGGCGGATGGGTGGCTGGTACATCTTGTGTACACTTTTGGCAGATTGCCAAGTTCGTCCCCAGATGTGACTTCTTGTTTTGACCATGATGTATGTCTAGGTTAAAACTTTGAAGCGCCATGTTGCGACACATGAGTTTGTTACCACACCATCTCTGATGCGTTCGCTGTTTAGGAAAGTCACTGGCTGGTGTTGTGTTTCGACAATGATTTTCTGTCCACCAATGTAGCTGGAGAAATGTTTTACTGCTCACACTGTGGTCAGTAGAGCTTTCTCACAGTCTGAGAATCTCAACTCGGGGCCTGCCATTGTCTTACTGGTGTAGGCCACAACACGCTTGTCTCTGTCGTGTATCTGGTACAGACCTGCACTTATGCAATAAGCTGAGAAGCCCACTTCCAAGTAAAACTCGTTATTGTAGTCTGGGTAGACTAAATATGGGGCTGACTTGATCCTGTTTATAAGAGGATCCATTGCCTGCTGTTGTTTGTCAATCCAGACAAATGGAACGTCTTTCTTAAAGAGTTCAGTCAGTGGCTTTGCAAGGTCTGCATAGTTTTCTATGAACTGGTTCGAGTAGTTACACACGCCAAGAAAACTTCGTAGTTCTTTGAGATTGGTGGGGACTTTGAGATTGTCGAGGCCTTGGGTGCGAGTCAGCTGTGGTTGTACTCCGTCTGGACCTACAAGTAGGCCAACGTAGTCCACCTTGGTTCTGCACCACTGGCATTTTGACAGTGATATCTTAGCACCAGCAGTTGTTAGTTGATTCAGAACGTGGTCGATCTCAGCCAAATGTGAGTCCAGTGTTGGCTGCCTCAAAAGGACATTGTCCATGTAAATCAGTGTCCCACGCTCGTGGACGTCCGGACAGGCTTTGTTCAAGAAGATGTTGAACTCTGCAGGTGAGTTAGCATAGCCAAAGGGACACCTGTTGAAGGTGTATTGTCGGCCACCAAAAGTGAAAGCTAGTTTGTATTGGTCCTCGGTGCGCATAGGGATGGTCCAAAAACCAGAGGCGATGTCGAGGGTGGAGAAGTACTTACCATTGGTGACCTTGGGCAGTTCCTGTTGGAGCTGGGTCATTGGCCACCTTGATAAGGGAACTTGTTTGTTTAGCTTTCTGTAATCAATTATGAGTCTCCACTTTCCATTTGGTTTTAACACTGGCCATAAAGGCGCAGAGTAAGTACTGTTACAGTATCTGATGATACCATTCTTTAAGAGGTTATCAAGGATTTCCCTGATAGGTTGATATATAATAATAATAATAATAATAATAACAAACTTTATTTGTATAGCACCTTCCTACAATGCCTTGCATTGACCAAGGTGCTTAACAGGATAAAAAGATGAATAAACTGGAACAATAAATCAATGAAAATAGAATAAGAAACAACAGCAATAAAAGAAGGCAATGGAAATAAAAAATGCTACATACTAAAATAACACTAAAATAACACAAATAATAAAAGTTACACACTGAGAGTTTTTTTTGAACAAGAGGAAATAAAAAGGCAATGTAAATAAAAAATGTTACATATTAAAATACCAAAAGTAATAAAAGTTACACACTGGAAGCTTATTTGAACTAGTGGAAATAAAAAGGCAATGGAAATAAAAAATGCTACATACTAAAATACCAAAAGTAATAAAAGTTACACACTGAAAGCTTTTTTGAACAAGTGGGTCTTCAGTCTGGTTTTGAACAGAGTCAGATCAGAGGTGGCACGCAGCTCAAGGGGGAGGCTGTTCCAGGCTTTTGGGCCGGCAACAGAAAATGACCGGTCTCCCCATTGTTTGTACCTTGAGCGAGGCACCTCCAGCAGGTGTTGACTGGCAGATCGTAAATCTCTGCCGGGCTGATGGGCTTTCAAAAGTTCTGAGATGTACAGAGGAGCAAGTCCATTCAGAGCTTTGAAAACAAACAGGAGCAGCTTGAACTGTATCCTGAACTGAACCGGGAGCCAGTGTAGAGAGGACAGGACAGGAGTGATGTGTTCATATTTTCGTGTGTTGGTCAAAAAGCGCGCGGCAGAGTTCTGTACAAGCTGTAAACGGGAGATGGAGGATTGATTAATACCAACATACAAAGCATTACAATAGTCAAGTCTGGAGGTCACAAAGGCATGGATGGCCTTCTCCAGATCACCACGGCTGAGAAATGACTTTACTTTGGAGAGCAGTCGGAGCTGAAAGAAGCTGGTCTTGACAACAGAACTGATCTGTTTATCAAACTTTAAGTTGGAGTCAAGCTGCACTCCAAGATTTCTGACCACCGGGTTGAAATGGGGGAGGGGAAAACCAACACTGGGACTGGGAAGGATGTTGCTGGTGTCATCAGGTGCACCAAATAAAATGCATTCAGTTTTATCTGTGTTTAGGTGGAGGAAGTTTTGAGAGAGCCAGTGCTTAATGTCATTTAAGCAGTTGACAAGAGTGTTTGAACTGGGTGAGGGGTTGGGAGTGACTGGCAGATAGATTTGTAAATCGTCTGCATACATGTGAAAAGACAGGTTATGACGTGCAATGATTGATCCTAATGGCAGCATGTAAAGAGAGAAGAGGACTGGCCCTAGAATAGATCCCTGTGGTACGCCAGAGGTCAGAGGGGTTGATGAAGAGGAGGACAGATCGCCTATCATGACAGAAAAAGTTCTCCCAGACAGGTAAGATTTGAACCACTCAAGCACAGCTCCCTGGAGGCCAACCTGCTGAGACAAGCGGTTGATTAGTACCTGATGGTCGACGGTGTCAAAAGCTGCTGAGAGGTCTAACATCACCAGCAGAGCAGGGTTTTTTGCATCCAGAGACAGAAGAATGTCATTCTGTACTTTGAGCAGTGCAGATTCAGTGCTGTGACGAGCTCGAAAACCTGACTGAAATTTTTCAAACAGGTTGTTGAGTTCTAGAAAAGATTGAAGTTGAATAAAAACAATCTTTTCTAGGACCTTTGATAGAAATGACAGATGTGAAACTGGTCTGAAATTAGAGAGAGCTGTAGGATCTAGGCCTGGTTTTTTGAGAAGAGGCCTGACCACAGCATGTTTGAAAGCAGATGGCACAAAACCTGAAGATAGACAGCTGTTAATAAATGACAAAACACAAGGACCAATTACATCAAAGGACTGTTTGAACATTTTAGAGGGAATGATGTCCAGAGAACAGTTAGTTGGTTTCATCTGCTGAACCACCTTGGTGAGGTGAGGGAGTGAAACCAGGTCAAATTGGTCAAAAACAGCTGTGGTTATTGCAGAGGTACATGACTGGATGGTGTTGGATGAACTGACAATGTTCTGCCTGATAGAGTCTATTTTGTTGACAAAATAGCTCTGAAAGTCATCGCAGGTAGACTGTGTGGCAGTTTTCAGAACATTGACAGATGGGTTGATGACAGACTGGAGTGTGTTGAAAAGCGTCCTCGGCCGGTTGGAGCTGGTGGAGATTAAATTGGAGAGGTACTGTGACTTGGCCTGTTTCACAGCATTATGATACTCACAGAGACAGTCTCTCAGTATTCCTTGAGATACATGAAGCCGGTCGCGCTTCCATATTCGTTCTGCTTTTCTGCAACGTTGTCGAAGAGCTCGCGTCGTTTCGTTGAGCCATGGTGAAGGTTTGTTCTTTGAAGATGCCTGTTTGAGAGGAGCGATGGAGTCCAAGATCGTTGTGCAGGTGTGATGGAAGGAGCTGATGAAGTCCTCAGGATGTAGAGATGGGTCCAGGCTGACAGCAGAGCAAAATTCAGTGCTCTTAAAGGCATCAGTGAACTGACTTGGAGTTAATGGGGTGATGCAGCGGGAGAAACGTGCTGGGAGAATAGCTTTCGGTGCAGGAGAGGTGAAAAATTCGAATAATATGGGAAAATGGTCTGAAATACAGGTGTCCAGGATCTCCACAGCAGGTATTTGGAGGCCGTGGGAGATAATTAAATCGAGTGTATGACCCTGACTGTGTGTGGCCCCCGAGACCGACTGTGACAGGTTGAAAGAGTCCAGGAGGTCCTGAAACTCACATCCAAGCTGATTACTTGGGCAGCAGGTGTGTACATTGAAGTCCCCACAGAAAAGCCAAGAGTCAAACTTTGGCATTAGGTCAGCCAGTAGTTCTGAAAACTCACTGAGAAAGTTTTTGTTGTATTGAGGAGACCGATAAAAGAGGCCACACAGAATAGGTTTTGCAGATTCCAGCACAAAAATCATGCTTTCAAAACTGGAGTAATTTTTCTGAGGCAACAAACGGTACTTGAACGCCTCATTGAAAACTGCAGCCAGGCCCCCCCCTCTTCCAGATCCACGCGGAGCGCTCAGATAAGAGAAGCCAGGTGGGAGGAGTTCAGAGAAGCAGCTGTGGTCTCCTGTTTTCTGCCAGGTTTCCGTGATCAAAAACAGATCCAGACGATGAGTGGAGATCAAATCACTTAATATAAAAGTTTTATTTGTGATCGATCTGGCGTTAAACAGTGCTGACCGTACAGGAACACAGCCAGTTACGTCACTCTCAGCTCGAGCGAGCGGGCGGAGGTTCTGTTTAACGCAGCCTCGCTCCACAGCCCTCACGGGGGGACAAGATGGATACTGATCGCTGGCGTCATGATTGATAGCAACAAGGCATCTGTTGCGGCGGGCAAAGGAGCGACGGACATCAAAGACGCTGAATTCAGGAGGTAAGTCAGCCGTCGGCGTGTTGTGAGACGAGAGATACTTTTTAAATCTCACCAGAACGCCTGCCCTCGTTCCGCGTCTTCTGCGCCGCTTGTTGCGTGGCAGCGTGGTCGTGTTGCGTTGTAGGTAGGCAGGAATGGACGCCAAGAAAGGTGGAGGTGGAGGAGGCTTGAAATGTCCATATTTGCCAGTAGCCGGTGTGTTGATCAGCGAGTCTTGGAGACTTCGAAGAGTTGAGCGATCATAGACCAGGAGTGAGGATGCATCGTCGATGAAAAAAAGGCAGAACACGAACAACAGTAAAAAGTACAGGAGAGCATGTAGACGGCGTACCATCAACAAAGGCGCCATCTTAAATATGCTGCCAGAGGAATCTTGTACCGTCTTACAAATGTAGGTGGAGCTTCAGACGGGGTTGGGATGCTCACTGAGTGGAGCGTGGTCAACCCACAATCCATTGAATCAGTTGAAAATGATTTCTCATATTTTAAGAGAACTTGACGAAGTCTGTCCCTTTCTTCATCAGTTTTCAGGGCGTCGGCTTAGGCGACCACCTGTTCAATCTGTGAGGAAATTGAGAGGGGTTCTTGTTCTTTGGGGAGCTCCAATGAGTCCCTTTCTATGTCATTTACCCTGTTTATAGGTAAGACACTATAGGTTTGAGGGCCTAGGCCGTTGTCTCGGTTTAAACCGACCCCGTAGACTGTGTCTTGGTCGACCTCATTGATAGAGACGAGAGCTGTTGCCTGTTTTGGCTTTGTGAACAAGACTTATTTTGGGATCAGGTATTCTGAGAGTCCTCCCAGAAATGGAATGCTCAGTTCAAAATCATGGAAATCAGTAGAGATAAAACCATCTTATTTTTGTGTATTTCTTGATCAGTACCGCTTCCGTGCCTGTGTTACACATAGCAACAGATGTGGTTCTGCAGTCGAGGCTCACTTGTCTTGTGGCCTCAATGGACAGTCCTAGGTTGGAAAACTTAGGAGATAGTTGAAAATATGCCTGTTTTTGGTGAATAGCTTGATTAGCTATGATGTGAATTTTCACCATCTGGTTCATTGCCTAAGGTAGTACTGTGATGGTTTGGTTGCAAGCAACCTCGCAGACTTCTGGTATGGTCTGTCCAGCTTTGAGATTTTCTGTGCTTAGCACAGGAGAATCCATTTTGGCTGTTTCCAGTGACCACAGTACATTGTTGACGGTGTCCACCCAGACACCCAATCTTACCAAAATGTCAGAGCCTATGTAGGATGCATGTGGTTAATTTCGGACCACGAGGAACGGGTGGACCAGTTCTCGTTTGTTCCAGTTTAGGTTCAAGCGAATGACTCCATTTGCGATCATTACCCGCTCACTTTTGGGATCAAGATGAAAGCGAAAATCTTTCTTGGTTAGTTCTAGACCCACATGTTTTTTTAACCAAAGTTTCATAAAGAGCTTGGCTGATTGCTGAATTATCTGTCCAAGGAGACAGTACAACATCTTCGGTGTGGGATCCTTGGATCTCAACACCTTTTACTACATGTTGTAGGTAGTGTTCAGTGAGTGCTGATTGTTTCAGCTCGTAGAGGAGGCTTTCTTGTTGGGCCTCTTCTGCCTCAACTGTTCTTGAAAGTTCACTTACCAGGGTCTCGTCCTCGGATGAGGTGTCCCTTGTGTCCTATGCAGTACCTACGGTTAGGCAGTCTGTATCACAACTAGGAGGCACTTTTATTGGCAGGGGTTTTCTCACTGTGCTCCACATTTTCTGTTGGCCATAGTCTATAATCGCTTCAAAGCGGTTTATAAAGTCTTGGCCAACCAGAAATGGGAATGAGTCAAGTGTAGACACATGTACCGGTGGTAGAATGTCATTTTGCCAATCTGCATGTGAACCATAGCTATAGCTGTTAGGGTTGTTCTCGTCTCTGCGAGACCCTACAGTTCTATAGCACTTTTTTCGAGGGGTATTTGCCTGTGAACACCGTTAGCGGTGGTCCTTAGCTCCTTGAACAGTTTGGCTGACATAATAGTAATGTCGGCTCCGCCATCCAGGAGTGCTTCATGCGTGAGGTCCCTTTCCAGTGTGATTGGCAGGTAAGCTTTCATAGCCTCCCCCCTTTTTACAAAGTCACACAGAAACCTTACAGGGTTTCGGCCAACGTTTCTGTTTACGTTTACCTCTGACTGTGTAATATTTTTTTCATCTGAACCGTCAGTGCAGTCGCCAACGTGTCTGAGTTTTCAGTTTGTGACGGGTCACTATCGTTGATGTTTGAGTTTCCCCCCTTTGTTTGATAAAGGGCTGTCGGAGTCTTTAACAACAACGTCTTGGTGACAGTCAGCGTCAATGGTAACGTTGTCTTGCGAGTCCTCCGACTCATTTTCAATGATAGTGGTACACATCACTCCAGGTTGGTTATCCTCGTTTGCATTCTTGAAATTTTCTACCAAACGACGTAGTATGTCTGAATCTTCAGAATTCAGGGGTATAGGACCTCTCTTCTGGAACTTTTGTGATTTTTTGCTTGTCTCAGAACGTTCAGCTCAAGGAGCATGGGGGGCACGTCCTTGACTTGGGGGTTCCTCTTGGGACCACCCTGTGTTGAATGGATTACTTCGGTATCCATATGTTTTAGTCCTTGGACGTGCATCCCACTTTTCACCTTTGTGGTCACCCTCTTGGTTCGGTTGTTCGACCTCTGGGTCTCTTTTGAACCACTTTGGGTCATTGTTCCAGCGGACACCTTCACTATGTGGTTTTTTAGGTTGAAAATTCTGTTTTTTCTCACCTTCTTTAGGATAGGGAGTTGATGTCCGCGTCTCTTCCAGCTCCAGTGAGTTGGATTTGACCATTTCATCCGGACACACCTCAAAGGGTGTTTTGTTTTGTGTGCGACCTGTAAAAACATCTATCGCGCACTCTTTTATTTCTTCGATGGACCTCCTTTTGTAGTTTGCGCTGACATGTACTTTTTCTTTTATGTCAGGGTAGAAATTTTTGCTGAAGATATATTTAAAACCTTTGTCTTCCTCCATGCCTGGTTCGCTCCTGTCACCAAAAAAGACACGAAATATTCGGTCATAATATGACCGTGGGTGCTCATTTCTACCTTGCTTGATGTCTGCTGCAGCTGGGATGCCACCAGGCCCCGTGCAGGGAGTGAACTGTTTCACCAGTGCAGCGTACAAAAGGCTGTAGTCTTTCTTAATGGCGTCTTGCTGACACTTAATGAAAGCATGCACTGTCCTGTCTGAGGTTAACCTTACCAGACATATTCTATCATCAACTGTAGCTTCTGGAAAGCGTTGAAGATGAAAATCAACTTCCGGTGGCACCGCCATGTTTTAAAAGTTAGGAGAAAAGGCTTCTCTAAAGAACACGACTAAAACTAACGTTAAAATAAGGTAAAAACTGTAGAAAATAAAGAAAACTCGCTCTTAAAGTGATATCGAGCATCTATGGAAAAGATGGTTAAAAAAGGAAAGAATACGAAAGAGAAGAGCGCAAAGGAAAAAAGTGCTGCAACAGCGAAAGTGCAGAGTCATGAAGCGGAACACCTGGAGCCGCCTGATGAGGAACATGACTCAGCAATACTTCTGGAGCTGCGGGAACTGCGCAAAGAACACGCATACGCGGTAGGAGACAACAAGAGAGCACTGGCGAGACTCGAAGCAAGTATTGGGGAGCTGATGTTCAGGACAACATCCCTGGAGCAGAGAGTTACTCACGTGGAGGAAAGATTGGGAGATAATGAAGACAAGACCACGCGGATTGAGCGGGTGGCGTCATTTCTGCTCCGGGAAACAACCAAAATGTCAGAGAAATGCAATGATTTGGAGTTGAGGATGAGGTCCAACAATATAAGAATTAATGGCATTCCCGAGGGTGCAGAAAAAAAACGACACCATTAGCTTCATAGTACAATTTATTAAATCACAGATCCAAATCACAGATGGGATGGAATTGTGTATTGAAAGAGCACACCGCTCATTGGTGAATAAATCTAAAGACAGCACGGTCCCCCCGAGAGCTATCATCGTACGTTTTTTGGATTATAAGGTGAAGGAAGGAACAGGTGATAAAAGAGGCATGGAAACAAAAGATCTATAAAGGACAGACCGTTTATTTCAACCAAGACTACACAATGGAGGTCCAAAAGAAGAGGAAGCAGGTCAGGAAAGTCATCAAACAGCTGAAGGAGAGGAATGTGAAGGCACAGTTCCCCTACCCGGCCCAACTCAAAGTACTTCTGGACGAGGGAACAAAGATATTCAACACAGTGGAAGAAGCGGCGCCTATGCTGAAGGAGATGGGCATCAAGGTGAAGGAGGATAAACTAGAGAGAATTCATCACGTGATGGCGCAGACGGCTAAGGGGACCAGACATGGAGGGAAACAGAGACAGCCCGAAATCACAGAAGCAGATCTGAGGGCACTCTTGGAATGATGACGTCTTCTGCAGCTGAAGGAGATACAGTGACTTTGAAACAACGGATAATATATGTATGTATGCATATGGACACATTTTTATAGAGAGATTAATTGTTATAATCTAAAAAAAAGGGACAAAAGGAATGTGATATTTACCTGGTTAAAAAAAAGGATAAAAAGAGTATGATGTGTAAGTTAAAAAAAGAGAACAAAAAAGGATAAAAAGAGTGATATTTACCTTATTAAACAAAAGGAAAAAAAAGAAAAAAGAAAAAAGAACGCTAGTTGCATAATAATTTACTGTATTTCAATAAAATGGTGTTCAGTAGAGAGTAGTATTTAGGAGGTTCAGTCTTTAGGACTTTAGACAACTATTAAGAAGTTGTTAATGCACGTAGTGCCTGTCCATCAGAGAGGAGGCCACAGCTCTCTGATGCTGGGATTCTTGGAAGAAGTTTGTTTATGTTCCAGATATTGTTTTGGGGTTCCATTAAATGTGCTTATAGTCTATCTTTGTTTTTCTTTTTTAGTTGAGGTTATGTCCTGTGTAATATTGTTTTTTTCTTCAAAGAGGTGTTAGGTATAGCACGGCTCCAGACATGGTAGTAATATGAGTGGGCTAAATATAGTATCTTACAATGTTCATGGTCTGAATCATCCTATCAAACGAAAAAGATTTTAACTCAATTAAAACATTTATAATGCTCAATAGCTTTATTACAGGAGACACACCTAACAGAAAACGAACACAGAAAATTAAAGAGGGAGTGGGTAAGTCAGATATTTTGTACATCATTTGGAAAAAGGAGAGGCGTAGCAATTTTAATCAAAAAAGGGATATTATTTGAAATGGAAAAGAGATAAAGGATAAATAAGGAAGATATGTAATGATTGTAGGACGAATAGGAGATATAACAGTTTCAATAATAAATGTATATTTCCCAAACGAGGAGGATACTTTCTTGAATCAAATAGTCAAAATAATAACTGATGATGCAAAAGGAATGATACTGATGGGAGGTGACTTTAATACAGTTCAAAATAATGTGTTGGATAGATATCCTTCTGATTATGGATCACAGATAATGCTGGACAATAATTCAATAACGATAAAAATCACGGTATACTTTTATTCAATAACGATGATATGAAGTTTAAGCATATTTTCGATATTTCGATAGGATTTTACAACGTTTCACTGACGTTTTTCTGTTTCTGTTCGGGTTGGAGCGGCTGCTTCAACAACCCGCCCGGACAGAAAAAGCTGTGACACAAAACGTGCGTGGTGACGTCGTTGTTACGCAGCGCTCAGTCCAGCAGCAGGCGTTAGCGGTAGCAGGCTAAAAGCTAAGCTAGTCTCCAAAGCGCGTTAAGTTTTCGCTTCAAAACGAGTCAAACGAGTGCTCATGACCGTCAGAATGTGACTGAACAAAGTTTCACAAGCGAAGAGAAAGAGACGACATCACTGATGAGAGGAAAGACTAATTCGTCGGTGTGGACGTAGTTCGGTTTTGTTAAACTGCAGGTCTCATCTGCAGCGAGTCCTACTCGGTTTCTTTATTTTGCAAAACGTGACGGAGTCGTTCTAACTAGCGGTGGAAACATCTAACTTGTTTAATCTGAAGAGTTTCCACTCGATAGAATATGATGAGAGTCAGAAGATGAAGAACAATAAAGTTTGAGCCAACGTTTCCCTGAAACTACGACGTAAACAAACAGCCCCAGCGCTGCATGTTTTTTTATTTAAAAAAAAAACAAATTCATCAGAAGAAAAAAAAACACTGAATGAAAATGTGCAGAAAGACGAAAATAGTGTTTTAATATCTGCCCCTTGTTTAAAAAATACAAAATAACTACAAACAAACAACAACCTTCACTTCACCTGCACCACACCTTCCCAACAACTTTGATTTAATCATCTTTTAAAACATAATAGTTTTAGAAATGTTTATGGTGATATCAAGTCAACACAATCCTGTTTCCTGATTTACAACTCAGCTCCTTCAAACTAGTCCTAAATGGAGGTTTTACAAACATTTACATTCCCTTCAGGGTTTAATAACTTTAAACAAATTTTAATTGAATATTTGGGGGGTAATTTTTTTTTAGTTTTATACATGACTTGTAAAATACTATGTTCAACCAAATCATAAAATTTTAATAATTTAAACTGATGAAATATTTGTTGGGTGACCATAGCACTTCCTACTAATAATTCTTATAGCTCTTTTTTATAAAATAAAAACAGGGTTTGTAATAGTTTTACATGCTTTTCCCCAAACTTCAATACAACAGATTAAATATGGAACAATCATTACATTATACAATATATTCAAAACTTTGTCATTCAAAAACTATTTTACTTTATACAGTAATGCAATTGATTTTGTTATTTTTATTCTTAAGTAATTTCCATGAGATTTCTATGTCAGCTTCTTATAAATAACAACACCCAAAAGTTTTATTTAATTAACTATGAATTTCAATGCTGTAAATTTTAAAGATGTTTAAAGTTAAAACTATTAATATTGACACAGTTGAGAATTTTATGGCAAGAAAGTTCATGCTCAATAATCCAGGTACCAAATCCAATAATTCTCAGTCGGGTCATCTGGACAGTTTCTTTTTATAGAAACTGGATGGAGGGTGAAACGTTTCTACTAAAAAAGAAACTGTCCAGATGACCCGACTGAGAATTATTGGGTTGAGAATTTTATGTTTATTTGATGGTGATTTCCATCTTTTTGGAGGCTAAATACAAATACAAGGTGACCATTAATTTATTTGTATAGTTCATAGTTTTTTTTAAGGCTTTTATATTGTTTATATCGATATCGAATTATATCGTTATCGACCGAAATTAAGAACTATATCGTGATAAAAAATTTGGCCATATCGTCCAGCCCTAATCACAAACAATAAAACCTAAAAGGTTAAATAATATTACTAAAGAGCTTGGACTTATTGGTGTTTGGAGAAATATCAATCCCAAGAAAAGAGACTATACATTTTACTCAAACCCACACAAAAGCTACTCTCGAATAGACTATTTATATATATCTCAACAACATATAGATAAGGTATTGAATTGTAACATAGAAAATGTAACTATAAGTGACCATGCTGCTATTCTGCTAACTTTAAGCATAAATAAGGAACATTGCTTCAGATATTGGAGAATGAATGTATCAATCATTTCTAATGAAAATAATATCAAAGAAATCAAGGAGTCAATTAAGGAATACTATGAAATAAATGATAATGGAGAAGTTTCACCAACAACATTATGGGAAGCAGGAAAAGCTGTGATAAGAGGGAAAATAATAGAAATATCATCCAGAATGAAAAAAGCCAGAATGAAAGAACAGAAGGAGATAGAAAATAAGATCAAAGAATTGGAAAGGGGACACAAACTAGGGGATAAAAATATAAGGGGTGAGCTTAAAAAGGCAAAAGATAAATTAGAGGAGATACTAACTGTCAAAGCAGAAGGTTCTACACTTTACAAATCAAAGATATTATGAAATGGGCAACAGGACGAGCCGTCTTTTGGCATTTCAACTTAGGAAAGCTCAAGTAAATAGACATGTCTCCAAAATAAAGCACCCCTCAACTATGCAGATTAAAACACAACCCAAAGAAATAACTGAAGCGTTTGCAGACTACTATAAAAAACTATATGATAATTCGGACAGAAATACTCAGGAAGATGAAACACTTTCTTTGCTCAAAAGAATGAACCTCCCAAAATTATCAAAAAAGGAGTCTCTGGAAATGACCCGTCTTATAACTTCACAGGAAATTCTGAATGTTATTAAAACTCTTAAAAACAACAAATCACCGGGGACAGACGGACTGCCAGGGGAGTTTTACAAAACATTCAGAGAAGAACTAACACTAACACCAATGTTATGTAAGAATAACATTAACCTTACATAACAATGTTATGTAAGGTTTTTAACTATGCACTAACGGAGGGAGACCCCCCTAAAACATGGTCTGAAGCAATTATATCTGTAATTCATAAAGAAGGTAAAGATCCAACTATGTGTGAAGGCTATAGACCAGTAAGCTTACTATGTAACGACTTAAAAATAGGGTCAGTTTACTGACTTACCTATATTTTAGATGTAAATTGGCAGGGTTTAGACTGACACAAAAATACATCATTAATTAAACGAGTTCTCTCTTTTTCAGTTTAACATCTGTAGCAATACAGCACTCTCATGTCCGTTATGGGATTTAAGCCTCTTCACATCTCTCTGAAACTCTGAGTGTTTACACTTTTCTTGAACTCTGAAGAAGACAAGTGGACACTATTTTGTTACAATTAGTTTGAATTAATGGACACCAATCAATCAGAAAGAACTTTCTTTTAATGTGTGTTAATTCAGAATTGATCAACAGTATACTTTTGTCATTTAATGATGATCTGTTACTTGCATGAGTTTGACCCTTCTGCTGGTTTATTTCTGCAGAACAAGCAGGCTTTAAAGCTCCACTGACATAATCTTTTAACTTTCCATAAAATGGCACAACATACAGTATATATATTAAGATTGACCTCTGATCATTTTTGCTAAAACAATGTTAAATTAATTAAAATTCCTCTCAAAAACAGTTTAAAATTAGCGCCTTTTTTTTCACATGATAAATACGGTTTTTCCCGTCGCGCGATTATGACGTCACACACAGAATCGCCTCAACTGCGCACCTTGTTTACAATGGAGAAGATACAAACGCGATCCGTCCAATTTAGCCATTTAAAACTTTATATTTTAGCGGTTTGTCTTCAGAGAAGCCAAAGTTATTTCCAGTAAACAGCAGGTTATAATTTTTTTCAGCTCCTGCTGGTTTTTGGAGACTTTTCACTTCAGGAAGTGAGCAGCTCTGTGATGACTTACAGCAGCTGATAGTTGAGAGGCAGAAGGAATTCCACAACATCTAAATCGTTTCCACAGCACTGAAATGGTAATATATTAGTTAATGTTTCTAATAATTATTCAACATTAATTTATAGTTTAAAAAATTAGTCCCTTTTAAAATATCTGTTAAATATATTATTTTTTTATTTTATTTTGTTTGTGTTTTCAGGTTTCCAGGTCTCCAGTCCATCACCTGAGGCTCTTCCTGAACCACTAGTACAACCCAGACTTTCACATCACAGCAGGTAAGATTGCATCAACAAAAAGAATAGTACTCAACAATATTCTTTGATGTAAATCTGTTGATTTTCTGTGGTTCTGATGAGGGAAGTGACAAAGTGGATGCAGCATTCAGCCCATAATGGACCCAGATGTCCTCTGCGTCCAGACCTACAACACCTGGACATCCAGGAGCGTGGACGAGGAGGTGGTGGCGAAAAAACCAAAAGAAGAAGAAGATGTGACGTCACAACTGAGCAGACACGTCACAACTGAGAGTTAGCACCATAGACATTATATATAGGTAGACTGAGCATAGCCCGCTCGGGCGCAGGATTTAGGGCAGCCATCTTGGCGCTGTCACCCTCGTACTTTGCTGCATACAAACTAATGGAAAATGCCTCAGCACTGCTCGGCTTATTCGTGTTCAAATCGGAACACTATTTATGTCAGGGACCGGGGGATAACTTTTCACAGGTAAGATGAACATATTATTGTTAGTATTTTGTGAATGTAATATTACTGTACTGTATTTATGCCCACAGCAAAATGACAACAAATGTTAGCTACCGGTGTTCAGCCGGCAATGAGTGTTAGCTGAGATGACTGGAATATGTTTCAAACAGACCTACTCACAATTTCAGTAGCTTTGGTTAATTACCATTATCAACAAATACTGTAGTAATCAATTTTGGAGTTTTATGTTCTTTGAAATAAGATCAAAACTGGTGACGTTTTTCTGAATGCTCCTTTTCAACTGTTGCCTTTTTATTTTTGCTTTGTTAAAACAGTTATGTGCAGTTCAGTCAGTACAAAATAACTTCAATAAACTCACTAAATCACAGTATATGAATAAAATAACATTAACCTCATTCAGATTAATGTTTTTGTGTACACACTCCCAGATATCACGTTTTTGTTTTAAAGGTTTCCAAAAGATAAAGAGATGAGGAAGAGGTGGGAAATAGCATTGAGGAGAGATGGATTCACTGCAAGTGATTCATCTGTTCTATGCAGTGAACATTTCAAAACGGAGGATTTTGATAAAACTGGTCAGATTGTCAGACTGAGAGCTGATGTGATACCATCAATTTTCAGCTTCCCAGTTCACCTTCAAAGAGTAGGTGCATTATTATAAGTTCATTAGCATTCATAAATGTACATAATGTTAGTCTTAAGGGATGGTGAGATATGTGTGTTTATGTACAGGTAGTATATACCGTTACTGTAAAGTCCATATTCATAATGTTTTTACATTTAAGGTTGAAAACTACAGGACCACTATAACCTCCACAAAAGCTCAAACTAGTGTGTCTGTGGCCTCTCAAGATGACCCAGAAACTTGTAGTTCAGACCTGCAACCTCAGTCTAATGATGTGAGTATTTTTTTCTATTGTAAACATCATATCATAATGGTCAAGACCATATTAAAATCTAAATTGTTTTCTAACGCTCATGTTGAATGTTCTCACAAATAAAACCAACACACTGTTGTTGACACACACAGTGCTGCTGTTGTCTGAAAGAAAGTGTGCCATAGTGGTGTCGTGATGTGTGATGTCCATCCCTCTGTCTATAGGATCATTGCTATGCCTTGCCAGCTTCTCTTACCGCTGTCACCGCAAAACTTAAGAGAGCCTTGGCAAGAGTGGAATATCTGGAGAGGGACAAGAAAAACTCCATGGCCAGAGAGAAGAGGGCAAAGACCACAGTAAAGTCACTTTTGGGGGAATTGAGTGAAAAAAAATCTCATTAATGAAGAACTTAAAGAACGGCTTGAATTCTCTGGTAATTCAAAATTAATTATTCATATTGTATGTACATTTTTTTGTTGTATGCTTTTTTTTTCTCCTGAGCTATATCAGAAGGAGAGTTTATATTTTTTCCTCTTAAATTGTCAGATCTACAGCTAGAGTTTATGAAGAAACAGGGCAATGAGTACTCCAAAGAATGTAGAGTTTGCCCTCACACTTCATCTCCATGGCCCAAAGGCATACAAATACCTTAGAGAGAAGCGAAGATTTCCCCTCCCACATCCACACACATTACAAAGGTAGCCTTAATATTGCCCAAATTATTTATTTAATTTAACCTTTTAATATTGCAAACATGTTAAATATTGATGCTCCTCCTCCTATTTTTTACAGGTGGTTGTGTTCAGTAGATGACAAGCCTGGCTTGAACAAGATGATGCTGGATATGCTGGAGAGAAGATGCCAGGAAGACCATGCTAAATATGGATTTGTTGCACTCATTTTGGATGCAATGGCAATCAGAAAACATGTGCAATATAATCCACATACACAGTCACTGTCTGGCTTCGTGGACCTGGGGGATGGAAACAATGAGACTGTGGTTGCTAGTGAGGCTCTCGTGTTTATGGTGGTTGGCCTCCAAGGGCATTGGAAGGCTCCCATTGCATACTACCTCACAGTGTCTCTGTCACCAGACACACAAAAGGTACTTATCAGTCATGCTTTAGAGGAGCTGCATGCTCGAGGAATTCGGGTTCTATGTATAACAATGGATGGGCATGCTACCAACATCAGCATGTGTAACAAACTTGGGTGTGAGCTGAAGGGAAACCCACAAGAGCCCCTGAAAACCAGTTTCCCACATCCAGTAACTGGAGAGAAAGTGTTTGTAATGATGGATGCATGCCACATGCTGAAGTTGACACGTAATATGTTGCAGGTAATTGATGATTGTGGTATACCTAATTCTGCAAGTTATTCATTTGTGTCTGTTCATGTTCACAGATTTGATTGGATTTAATGGTCAACATTTAGCTGCTTATACTTATTTAAGTTGTGACTCATTCTTACTCTGCAGGCATACAGCCCAATAGCAACAACCACTGGACAGATCAACTGGAGGTACATAAATCATCTCAATGATGTGCAGAAACAACATGGACTACATGCTGCCAATAAAATTACTGACAAGCATGTGTACTTTGAGAACCACAAGATGAGAGTTTCCCTGGCTGCACAAACACTGAGTCGCTCCGTGTCAGTGGCCCTCCGCACTATGAGAGATCTTGGGTACTCTCTGTTTAAAGATTGTGAGGCAACAGCAGCATTTATTGAGGTAATGCAATTGGTTACTACAGAATGAAAGTACTGTACATATTATATTTTATTAATACATTATGAATGAATTAACATTCTGGTAAAATAAGACTGTGTTATTACTTATAAAATAATTCTCTGTATATTTAGAACAAAATTCAGTGAATGCAAAGTATTGATTTCACCTATCTGATACCTAATGAAACCTGCAAGGTTACCATTTCAAATAATGATTTAGATGTTGCGATTTCTTTCAGATGATTGACAGGCTGTTTGATACAATGAATGCACGCAATCCTCGTGCTAAAGGATTCAAAGCTCCCATGGGATCTTGGAATTGGATAGAAAGAAAAGCATTCTTGTCAAGAGCCCGGGAGTACTTGCTCACTTTGTTGACAAAAGATGGAACACCCCTTCACCGATCTAAGAGGTTTATTAGAGAGTCAGAGAGTCAGAGTCAGAGAGAATTTATTGTCATTTGCACCGCATGTAGTACATGTGTTGAAAACGAGATTATGTACACAGGGTCCCAGTTACATCCAACAACAAATGCAAGAGAAAAACAATAATAACATCTAGGATTAACTAAGAGAGACATCAGCTAGTAATACACTAAGCCCTAATGTAGTAGAAAAACATCATTATAAACAGCAGCACGAACATGAGCAGATGGTCACAGATGAACGCAGCAACAAGAAACAGATCAGTATCAGCATGATGTGACATTTTGCAGTGTTTATTCTTATTATTTATTTATTCATGAGTCTGACAGCCTCAGGGTAGAAGCTGTTCCTCAGTCTAGTGGTTCTACATTTGATGCTCCTCAACCTCCGTCCCGAGGGGAGTGGTGCAAAGAGTGAGTGTGCTGGGTGAGTGAGGTCTTTCATGATGCAGGTGGCTCTTTTTCTGCATCTGGAGGTGTAAATGTCTGTGATGGTGGGGAGACTGACTCCCACAGACTTCTGTGCAGCCTTCACCACTCTTTGTAGAGCTTTCCTCTCTGCAACTGTGCAGCCTCCATGCCACACGTTGATGCTGGAGCACAGGACGCTCTCCACTGCACACCTGTAGAACGAGGTGAGGACTGAGCTTCTCAGACCGGCTCGTCTCAGCCGTCTGAGGAAGTAGAGTCTCTGATGACCTTTCTTGATCAGGCTGGTGGTGTTATTGCTCCAGCTGAGGTTATCGTTCAAGTGTACACCCAGGTACTTGTAGCTGGAGACCACCTCCACCGCAGATCCACCTATATACAGTGGGGTGTGGGTGTGTTTGTTCCTTCTGAAGTCCACAATCATCTCCTTCGTCTTCTTCACATTCATGTGAAGGTTGTTCTCTTTGCACCAGCTCTCCAGATGTTCCACCTCCTGTCTGTAGCTGGATTCATCATTATCTGTGATGCATCCCACCACAGCTGTATCATCTGCAAACTTAACAATATGACAGCTATTATTATATACTATTAAAATAGTGCATGAGAAGTTCCTGATTTCTGTTCTGTTCCATCAAGTTCTTAAGATGACTGTTCGTTGCATCAAGTTCATATGATGTTACTGTTAAAATGTTTTGCATTTTGTCACACAGTCTGTTTTGTTTGTCTTAATTATCTTGTCTTCAGTGTATTTCAGATCCCCAATGCTTCTTAATGATATGTATTAAACAACATCTAGTTTGTGCAGGAATCACATATTATGTACAGTATGTTGATATGTTTGTGTATGTATGTGATTGTGTGTTTGGTGGTGGTCAGAGTGAATGTCAGTGCAGAATGTGAATAAAAAAGAGAAATGTAAAGTGTCTTAGTGTCAAGAAAAGAACTGTACAAAACTGATTTTATTTTATACAATATTTTAAACAATTTTCTCTTGATTCAATTTTTATGATCAACAGTTTTATTTCTGTTGGAATCGTTTTTGTTTAATGTTTTGCAGGTTCCTAATGCTTATAAGTGGTAAGTACATTATTTCAAAGTATTAACTATAGGTAAGTGTGAGAAAGGTATGTATTGCATGTGTTCTGGTTCAAGTTCATATTGGTGGTTTCTGTAAATACTGTTTAGTGCTTTGAAGCCACATCACTATACTTTTCTGTGGTGCTTTTTTGAGATGTCTTGTTTAGCCATATTCAGAGCAATAAAACCTTTTTCTTTTGCAGGTACCTCTCTGTCATTGGTTTTGTCATCAACATTGACACGTTAATGCTGATGATTCCTGAACTGCTCCAAGTGCAGCGGTATGTCCTCACATACAGGTTCAGCCAAGATCACTTGGAGCTCCTATTTAATTCCATCAGAGCGTCAGGTAGTGTTGATGTCCTTTCAATTACAATAACTTCATAAAATATACTTCATGAATGTGCTCGTATGTTATGTCGTATGATTAACACATGTATTGTATCCCTGTTTTCCATTCAAGGTGGCTGGAATAACAACCCTTCAGCAAGCCAGTTCCAGGCCATCTTCCGCCGGCTGATGTTTCGGTGTGGGGTTACACCCAGTGAGACTGGCAATGTGGCAGCACAAGACAACACTGTGTCCCTGTCTGCTGTGGAAATGTCCTCTCCTGAGTCCAAGGAAGAGCATCCCTGTCCTTTTGCCAACATTTCAGCTGTTCTGGATGACCATAGCTATCTTCCGACCAAGTTTGGTGGTCTGGTAGAAAATGCTTTGGTCTACATAGCTGGATTTGTTGTGAGGCAGATTCTGCGTAAACTAACCTGTGACCTGTGTCGTGCCAGTCTGATCCAAGATGCTACACCGGCTTCATTTGATGAGAGCTACCACCTTCTCACTCTGAAAAACAATGGCGGGTTAGTGATTCCCGGTGAGAGCTGCGGAGAGGGTGATTCGTGGTGCTTCACCAAAGCATCCTCCAAAGCTTTCCTCCGTCACATACATCGTCCGTGAGGAGATCGGAACAGAAGATGTTTTCCAGCTTGGGGAACACACTCAGGAGACACAATTTGGCATTGACAATCATCATTCCAACTTGTTGTCATTGGTGGTGTCTGTGTTTCTGAAGATACGGATGCACCACATTGCAAAAGTCCCCTGTCTTGGTTTGCAGAAAGGCAGCACCAGAAAAAAGCTCTGCAAAACTGTCCTATTTCAAGGCTATTAGATTGTGTAAAAATTTAATGAACATGTAAATATCGTTGTCACAACAGATATGTATATATATATGTATATGTATATGTATATGTATATGTATATATATGTATATATATGTATATATATA
>JBBPBX010016695.1:14682-47794 GCA_038048925.1 Garcialebias charrua | reverse complement strand
TTTGTCCCAGTTGTCACACACTCATCTATTAAACAGCTATAACTGTACAAAAGAAACGTCTCAAAAATAAAATAGTTCTTTCCTACATAACAAAACCAAAAACACAGCTGTGCACTTAAAATTTTACAGCAAAGAGAAAACATACAGAACAAACTGAAAGGCTGACTCGCTCTTTAAAGTCTGATTCTGATGAATAATGCATCTTTAGGTCTGACACCCAGTCATTTTCACACCTTTCAGGAATTCCATCCATGTCACCGAAGTGGCTCCGCTGTGGCTCAAACAAAAACCCCAACAAACCCCAACTGTGAGGTTTTGATGGGTCAATTTGCATAAGCAAAGCTGAGCCTCAGCTTTATAATTCAAACCCCCGCACTCTGTTCTTTGAATTGAGAAAGCTCCTCTCGCATGAGAACCTAAACGACTTCTGTTACAACTTTGTTTGTTTTAAATGGCGAAAACGATTCGTAGTGCTTGAACCTTTTGTCGAGACTTGTTTTCGGCACAGAAAACGTTTTACTGCTGCTCATCTGACAATTTAAATCCAAACCATCTCCAAATAACTTGAGTCATTAACCGTGTTAGTCATTAACCGTGTTTCCATCCATTTTCATTTCAAATTTTGAGCTTATTTTTTGAAATCTCGCAAATATATAAATACAAATTAATGCGGATCAGAAGTGTTTCCATCTACTGGCTTGTAGCGCATCTACCAAGCCACGCACAGCGTCATTACGTCAGACGTCAGCGTCATTACGTCAGCACTGCGCATGTCTACAGTAAACAGGAAGTAGCGGTTGAAAACAGAACCCGGCCACACATCTCGTCAAAATGGAGAGAATATTTCAGGTATGTGTTGCTATCGGGCAAGTTGTATTTATTCTGTCATGCCAACTAGTTTTAGCGATGTTACATGTTGTCCGGAGCGGAAACAGCTGATCAGTCACGTGACGTGAATGTTCGCTACGGCAGAACTGAGTCGGCAAATGTGTTTCCATCTGTCGTTTTGCGCATCTGCTCATTTTTGAAGATCCCAAAAACCACCTCAAGCGAGCGTATAAACTTTTTGGCGAATTTGAGGAAGCAACTTCGCATTTTGCCGTTTCCATTAAGCTTTTCTGCTGCGATATTTCAAAATGCGCATCTAGAAACCTTGATGGAAACACGGCTACTGTCTTTCTGCTCACCAGCTTTCCCGTGTTTTCATCAACCCCCTCGTGCTGCTGTTCAGCATACTTGTTTTTGTTTTTATGATATTAGTGCTTAGCATATTTTTTGTTGATGTTTTTCTAAGTTCATATCTTAGATCTTTACTGTTTTTCTTTTACTTTTTTTGCTGGATGTAACTGGGACTCTGAGTACACAATCTCATTCACCAAATGTACCACACATGTTGCGAATGACAAAGAAAGAAACTCTGACTCTTTGTGACTAATTGTGGATGATAATATATCGATATAGTCTCATCTTATACGTGTAGAAAATTATCTTTATATATTTTTTTAAATAGTGAAATATCGTCCAGCCCTACATCGACACAATCTGCTCATGACAACTGCACAAGGCTGTGTGCAACTGAGACCAAAGCTTCTGCCACAACATTCAGTTTTACATGACCGGCTCAGACGCTCAAATTATACAAGAAAAGGCAAGTTTTCCATAAACTGGCGGCCATGTTGAACAAGGACCACCATCTTGGATTTTCAGATAAATACCACGACTTTATGAAAATGTAGGTATTGAAGGATAAATCACTGTTATACACGTTAGTATGATTAAACCTATATTATTCACATGATCAAACCTATAGTAGAAGTGTTTCTATTCACAAATGTGTCTCATGTAACCACAAAGGGTTTTACATGTTCAGGTGTGCCAGCATTAATCTCACGGACCAAGCTGATGACCAGGCCTCGACCCACGGGCCACCTCTTTGAAGCAAACCAGAGCTGCACATAACACATTCCAGGGGGGGAGGGCACACATGCAGCAAAAACATCTTTGGTGTACCACACACATCAGAAATCATGCTCAATACACAGGCTCACACTTAGTTAATCACACACAAGGTGCACAGGACAATAACTTGTTTAAACTTAAGCAAAACTCGTTTAAATCTAGAACTGCTCCTCTGAATTGGCACAAACAAAGAAGCACACAAACTGATAAAGGTCAGGAAGCGGAGACCTTGAGCAGGATCATAAATCTCGTTGCTAAGGCAACTATCAGGTTTAACCAATGGGATAACAGCAGAATCCCAAAACAATTTATGGTACCACATAACATCACGTATCAAAGAGACACTTTAGGCATTCCTGGAGCGACTTCACGGCGAGAGGTTCGATCCAGCAGCTTGGTTCGTGTGCACATGAATTGACCTAATGCCCATTTTCTGTTTATCCTGTTTTAAACCTGTGTCTTAATCAATAAACCTTACTTTTTCTAAGAAACGCCTGGTCATTCAGAACACGTCTTTAACTGAAATTCCTTCAGTTTTGGTGACGACCCGACGTGATGACCCAGGCGGACTTCTGAGAGGCGAGGAGCTTCGTGGTTCTGAAGAGTGCAGGGGCCCAAAGAACGACAAGATAAGGTGAGTTGCCACCGTTTTTAAGACAAAACAACAATTTGACCCCGAAACCAAATTCACTGCACTTTTAGATCCCACGGTTCTCTCGTGATAAAGAGTTCTTGGGAAGATAAATAAAACTATTAAACTAGTTTATAAGAGGTTTTCCTCAGACACAGGTTTCAGCTTGAACAGAAGCGCGCAGGCTCGGTTCGGGATCAAGGGGGGGGCGAAGGCCGCTCCCCGCCTGGTGCGGCCGAGGAGCACACGTTCGTTTAAATAAATCACGGGTCAAGCGAACGTCGAAGTTTTTATTACTTACTGTTTGAGGATAAGCGTTTCCATTCAAGCTGTGAGTAGCCGCTGCCGACGGGCTTGTTTCACTCCAGGCTGACTCGTGCTGGAAGTGGGGAGTCCGGTCCAGGTGTCTTGTTTCACGGTCTTGTTTGGAAAAGCGCTTCCGGTGCGTTTGATCCGCCGAGTAGCCGGCAGAGGCCGTTCGATTTGTTTCGCGTCCGCAAACGCGAGTCTGAGAACAGCTGGCCGCTTGTTTCGGGGGTCATACGTAACCGAAGTCTGACGACGTGGGGAGGTCGGCAGAAGTTCACAAACGAGGTGAACACTTCCAGGGGCCTTCCGTTAAGCTTGCGGATTAACGGAGTGGACTCTCCCGGGAAGAGAGGACCTAGGAGGTCTGAAAAAAAAAAAAAAAGAAGAGGTTGTGTACGGAAGCATATTGATGCCACACGTGTTTAAGGTTTTTAAAATATTTTGCGTCGCATTTCTTCCAGATTTAGTGTAAATCGTCGTTTTAAGGCCTGAGATCTCAATTAGATTCAAATTAGATGTTTTAATTGTTCGTTTTGTTATATGTTTGTGTCGACTCAGGAGTGTGGGGTTTAAAGAAAAAAAAAAAGAACGGATCTTTGAATGACTGAGTGGTAAATGTGTGGTGCTGCCATAATTTTTTTTCGCTAGGGGGAGCTGTTGATTAACATAGTGAGAAGCCTGAAGGCAGAGGTGTTCCCTCAGATTCTTTCAGACTTTTTTACTGTGTTCTTTCAAGAGAACTCAGCGCATGGGAGAAACGATTGAAAATAAAGCTTTTGAGTGAATGTTTGAAAAGACGAGTATGGCGCACATTAAGCAGAGAGGGGACCAACAACAGGAACCTTTACAGGATCAAACGATAAGGGTTCAGGCGGCCATTAAGATAATGCATGGGGAGAACTCTCCAAAGTCCAGACAGCTGGACACGTTGCTCCTACAAATTGTGAGGTCATCAGAAACGTCAACAGAAAACGTTACCCACTTAGTTTGGGCGAAAGTGAAGGAACAGCAGAAGCAATTAGAATGCATACAAGCGAATCAAACAATTTGTACATCATTTTGGGAGCGTTCTAAACTTAATAAAAATCACCAACAGCAAAAACATTTAGTCGAGGTGTACACACAGCTCGCTTTGTTAGCTCAGAGCGTTCAGAATGTTGGAGAGACAGAAAGTGCTGCCACATCAGATGAAAAAATGACACCGCCTCCATATCCTGTCAGTCCCACCGCGCCTCCGGCCCCTCAGGCTGCTCCGCCTGCCGGTCAGTTTCCCATGTTTCCTAGAAGGAGAGGTCAGAGAAGAGACGAGGAGGAAGAGAGTGGGGATGAGGAGCAGGCCCGAGCGGGGAGCAGCATGGAGGATCGGATGCGGAGACAAAGGGTAGAATATTTACGTAGTGACGTAGATAAGAGGTTCAGTTGGGATGGTGAGCAAAGAGAAAGGGAGTGGCCAGGTTCACTGACCCCTCGCCCACGAGACTATGAGAGAGAGGAAGAAAAGCGAGCTGCAAGACGTTACGAGGAAGAGACAGGGAGGGGGTGCTACGGCCCCCCCGAAGGGAGGAAGGCAAAGACAGAGAGGGATGAGGTGACCCAGAAAGTGAAAAGCAAGTGGATGAAGGAGCAAACAGGAAGTTGAGACAGAAAAGTACACAAGGAAGTTGAGAAGAAGACAGGAGGCAGGAGATGGAGGGAGTGAGTTCAGGCCCCAAGAAGAGAGAAAGGGGGGGGGGCCACAGAGAGGGGTTGTGGAAGTATCCGAGAGAAGATGAGGAAGGTGAGGTGAGATTAAACATTTATCTTGAAATCAGCCACAGAGCAAAGAACTTATTTTAGAAATTTTAAGAGGTCAGCAATTCACCAATTAGGCAAACACGAGAGATCTAGAGAGAAGTGAGACAGTTTCGGGTTGAGATTCAGTGAACTTTAAAGTGGATGTAAATTTAATTTTTTTTCTCTGCTTTTGGACTTTAGATTAGAGGTGAACAACCCGTTGTGCAGACCAGACCCTGCGAGATGTGTTTTGGTTGGAGACAAATGCCGATTGGAACAAATATAGCGTTTGAATTTTGGTTTAATAATATAAGGGTGTTAGATTAATTTGTTTTTCTTTCACAGCCTATCAGCACAAAGCTGGGGGGAAACGGAGCAACAGACAGGCAGATCTCTTTATTATCACACACATAAGGTGATTTGCCATGAGCTAGAATTCAACTAAAATACATATGATATTCTTACGTTTGGTATCGCGAGATTGTGGTCAGCGCGTAGGACTCGACTATGATTTAATGCGAAAAGCAGACATTACTCTGGTTCATTGTGACTCTCCGTGTAAACAGCTGCCACAGTGGGAGGAAGACAGACCTCTCACTCATGCATGGACAAAGACAGTTAAGAAACACCAAAAGCGAAGCTGCTACAGTTCAAGGCGAAGACCTGAACTAAAAGAACAGTCCAGGACTCAAACAGAGGTCCAAGTCATCAAACACAACGTTAATCCAGGGCCTGGGGCACCCTGAGACAGTCACCCGAACAAAGGGGCGTGTCACTGAAGCTGACATGATCTGAACGATGGACAGATGCACATGACAAGAGCAAGCGAAACAGCTGTCTGGAGTCACCCTTTCCAGCGACCAGTTGGGGTGTTAGCTTGCTTGAATCCGGTTGAGTCAGGCGTAGGCCTAGGTCTCGTGAACCCACACGTAATAGGCATTATTAATGACACACATACCGGTAAGCAGGTAGGACATGCCCCAGCATGTCATACAATTTTTAGGTTAAAGCTGATTTATGGGGCTCTGTCTGTTTGCTTCTCCTCATCCCAAGTTGGCTTTAAAACCAAATAAAGTTCTTATCCCGAGGCCTACAGGAAAATGAGTTTGTGAATATTTTCACAGGTGAAATTGGTGTCACCTCAATTATTCATATTAGGTTTAAAGGTTCAATAATTAATGGCATTTCTCCTCGAGGGGAGGCATTGGCAGGAGTCTGGTGGGTACAACGAGATCAATAAATTAGGAACATGTTTTCAAAGGTGGGGAGAGCACAGGAACAAATAAAAGAAAATTTCAGTGGTGGTCGGTGAGGATAGTTGTTTTTGTGGACAGAAAAGCGGAGCAGCGATAGTGCTGGTTTAGTAAGGGGCTTCAGACAGATCAGTGTTTTGACACGCTGGTAGGCCTGAAGTGGAAAGGAGAATACAGTCAGCACAGAGGGCAAAAGGCAAGGCTCTGTGTGAACTTTGGAGGGCAGCACAAACTAAGCTAAGTCAGAGGACAAGAGAGGGTTGTGAACAGCACAGGGAGACGAGTGAGGCTGACAGGAGCAATGACACCACTTCTTAACATCACTAATACACCGAGACCCACTGAACAACAGAAATTTGACCGTTTGGCTGATTTGGAAGCAAAAGGAACATCAGGAAACATCAATTGGAACTACAAGGGAGACCCAACACAGAAGCCAGTGGCGGCTCCTGAAAAGAGACCCTGAAAACAGGACCAGGGAGCTGAAGTGGAGCAGGACGGACTGGACTCATCCAGAAGACGGAGAAGAAGATGATTTCGAGGAGCATGCGGAAAACTCGCGCAGGTGCATGCGCTTCAGTTGAACGGAAATTTTTTCAGCTGGTGGCATGCACACATTTTAATTATCTGATCAGAACATTTGTGTACGTATGCGCCGTCCTTTCATGGCGTGATGCTCGAATGGACAAGGAGCTCGCGCGAGTAAAGAAGATTTCAGATTCGGAAGGACACCAGGTCATGAGAGAATAATTGGTTGTACAGACAGGTTAATACGGTATAAGGTGTCCGAAATTTTATGGTTGACGTGCCATATTCACTGGCTGACCAGAGGTATAACAAAAACAGAAGAGAAGATGAGAAAACAGTTAAAAATTTTAATCAATTGTTACAGTCCAAGACATTTTTTCCTTTATTTCTGCAAAACTCATATAGGAGGATTGTATACATTTTAAGGAAAAATGCAGATCTACAGAAAGTGGGAAAAAATAATTTAGGCCTCAAATATCTTAGCCCACTTTTGAAAATTTGGCTGAAATCTGTGCACAGACTAAAATTAATTAACTTGGGGGCTTTAGGGCTGAGGACGTCTGTAAATAGGGGTTGTGTGTTGTTGAAATGTCATGTAAAATGTACTTTGTGAGACTTATGGTGGTCTGTCCAGCTTCCTTCTCCAGAACGGTGAATCCATCGCACAAGAGGCGACAAAGCCTGATCGAAGGCGGGAGGCCCACTGACATCCTGGGGGCTTCTCAGAGTCTATAAGAGAGAGAGTCACCACGTGAGCGAGCACATCTGGGCTGCTGAAACGCACATCATCAGCGCGCCAGAGAGGGTGAGGCACAGCCAGAGTGGTCCGGAGAGCGAACCTCAAAGGTCATCACGAAAGGTCGAGGTAGCTCGGACGGAGCTTCAGAGCTGAGAGCTCCGGAGCAGCATCTGGAGCGGGCAGGTTCACACGAAAGGTCGGCTGTCCTGCATCTTCATCTGAGAGGGCGTGGTCGAGAAGGTGTCGTGGTCGAAAAGGTGTGGGCTTCAGTTGCCGCTTCGTTTCACTTCCTTTTCCGTGGAAGTCATCTGTTCGTGAGGTGTTCTGGTTCGAGTGGTGGAGCTTCCTGAAAACACCTGTCTTCCTGGAGAGCATCTTTGTGCTTGCTTTTGCAAGGACACCAGAACGATAGGGAAACAGTTCCCCCTGGTGCCAGGCCTGTCTGCCTTGTTGCTTTGAGAGAAGAGCGCATGCTGCATGATTGCAGCTTAACAAGGCAAGCCACACCAACAGGAGCATAAAAGAGGGGGTCGACCATTCACTTTTGGGTTAGGGGCAGTGTTTGCCGCCAGGGGAACGGGGTATTGGACACAACCCACCTGGCATTAATCATCAGCAAATCTGCAGCCCAAGGAAAAGGGTGGTGACCTCTGAAGAATACATCTTTCAACAAACATCGGAACAGAACAGAAAACCAAGGGTTAAATCGACTCAGAAAGGCTGACAGAGTGTTTTGAATTTTACAGGTGTTTCTATTTTGCAATATTGAATCATCAATATTTTAAACTTTAAATTTTAAATCATACAGTGTAAAGGTCACACATTTAGGATTAGATATTTGATTTCACCTTTAATATAAAATTAATGACCATTTCTTATCTTAGAATTGGTTTAGGTCAATAATTTGCTGCTACACTTTAACTTTTAACTTTTATCAATTAGACTTACTTATATTTAAAATTAGAATTCAGCAGAACAACACATCGTTTCCAGGTCTAACTTTCAAGGGTTTGGAGTTACATTTTTCAAGTTCAGCGTTAAATCATAAAATATTAGAGGTTTTTGACCACTTTCATATTCCTGGTTCGAAATTCAGTGGGTGAGTGATTTATTCATTTTGAGGATGTATTTTTACAGGTGCGGTTCCAGTGATTCCTGAATAATAAAGATTAAAAGAAAAATTAATTATAATAATTATAAATTACAAGAAGAAGATTTTGTAAACTGTGCGTATGTTTGATGGTTGGGTTTCCACACTGCTTTTTATGTGTATTTTCTTTTTCAGGTTCTGCAGATTTAACTGAGAAGGGGGTAATTTGTGTTTCTGTTGTGTTTCATCACACTCCAGGGTTCAAAGTTTGACACTGTAGAGAATTTCAAACTATATTAAGCATGGCTGAGGGGCAGAAGAGGCTAATGGTAGCTGCAGGTGTGGGGTCATTGATTATAGTTTCCACTATTCTGTTGTTGGAATATTTCTGTGTGATACCAGGTCATCCTAGCTGTCATCCTGTACCTCCTCATCAGAGGAGTGAGAGAGATGTCCTCAGGCCGAGGACATGGACGCGGGTACAGGATGCTGGTCATATATCGATGAATTTTTCTGAAGTCTTGCAGAGGAACTCTTGGTACAGGTATGCGCAGTTTTTGGCCAGAAGTCGCCACAGGTCTGAGTCTTACATCTGCACCCCACTTTCTGTTGAGGAATCACAGCGGCCATTGACGATTACACCTCTTGACCGGATGTTGTCATTTTGTGTTCTGCAGATGAGCTCCAGAGGATTCTACATGGAGCACCTGCGATGTCAGCCTAAGTGGTGCAAATTGAGTACATTATCACACCCGATGGTGTTAGCTCAATTTGTAGAATGGCCATCCAGTGGACAGTTTCCTGTCTGTGTGCACCGCGTCCATCATCAGGACTCATATCAGGTGGTAGTGGGGTCCCTCCCTGAGGAGAGGTGCAGGGCGGTGTACCATCCGAGCAGGGAGTTCATGAGTGTGCCTAGCAGCAATGGTACGTATCCGGTTGAGGACGTGGCATGGCTGTGTGGACATCAGGTATTCCTGACCTTGCCAGTGAACTGGACTGGGTGCTGTGCACCTGTTGCAGTTACAGAGGGGTCGTACCTGGTGTCTTTGAGTAATGGTTCTCACTATGTGGGACATTCAAAGACTTCGGACGTCAGTCAGCTCGAGTCTTCTTGGGGTTCAGAGGTCCCAGTGGAATGGAAGCGTGGCTTCTTCCCGGGGTCGAAGGTCGGGGACCACCTGTTGCGCATGGAAGCTTTAGATTACCAATTTGGGATGTTCATTTATGATTCGGTGCAGGCGTTAGGGACCACCTCTGCAGAGCGGTGGGCCATGTATGTTGTGTCTTTACATCATAATTTGCTGTTGGATTTGTTTAAAGCATCTGTTAATGGAGTGTGTGAGGTGATTAATGATGGCACCTGCTGTACCTTTATACCTGATGCGTCTGCTTCAGATCCACAGGTCAGGGTGACAGCGGCCCTGCGCCATCTGAGGGAGCTTCAGAAGCATCAGACGGAGGAGGCGCATACAGGGCTGTGGCATGCACTGTCGTGGTTCACGAGAGGATCATGGCCTCTGGTGTTGGTCAAGATTTTGGCCTTGCCACTAGCTATTCTGGTTCTGTTCTGCTTATTTATGGGGTGCGTGACACCTTGTGCACGGGCAAAAGTCTCGAGGATGATTGCTTCCAGGGAAATGGAGGATGTTGGGACGGCGTTTCCCTTGGTGCAGGCGGGGTCCACACCGTCGCCTGCCGCACAAACTCACCTGTATTTGGCAGACAACAGATACCTGTAGTAGTGGGGAGTGTTTGAGTGTGGAATGGAAGAGTGTTGCTTTTGTCCTGATTATATTATTTCTCTAATGATCTTGCTGTTTGGAGGGGGTTTCATGTTTTCATCTTGTTTTTCGGGTTTAATGATGGAGTCAGTTTGGGGTTAGTCGGGATGGTTGGTTCTGGGGTCAGATGGAGGTCAGGCGCAGTTCGCTGCTGGGGGAAGGAGCTCTAATGTATTTGGCTGAGGCCAGATACCTGTAGAGTGGATGAGGGGTTAAGTGGTGGAAACCGCATTTATCATTTTTATCCTTGAGTAGATTAGGCCACTACGGCTTTCGACGGTTGATTATTGTTTTTGTGTTTAGATGATGTTTAGTTTTGGAGTCGGATGGAGGTTTGGACTAGGGTTAGTTGATTTTGGTGGTTTGATTACTTGATTTTTTTATTTTTCTTGTTGTGGGTGGTTTTCCTTCGCTGGTGTGTTGGGATGGGGTTCCTCTGCGGGGGCCCCTGGTGCTCTGCTGGTGGTTGCGGCCTATCTTTGATAGGCCGAGAGAGGGAGATGAAGGATAAATCACTGTTATACACGTTAGTATGATTAAACCTATATTATTCACATGATCAAACCTATAGTAGAAGTGTTTCTATTCACAAATGTGTCTCATGTAACCACAAAGGGTTTTACATGTTCAGGTGTGCCAGCATTAATCTCACGGACCAAGCTGATGGACCAGGCCTCGACCCACGAGCCACCTCTTTGAAGCAAACCAGAGCTGCACATAACACATTCCAGGGGGGGAGGGCACACATGCAGCAAAAACATCTTTGGTGTACCACACACATCAGAAATCATGCTCAATACACAGGCTCACACTTAGTTAATCACACACAAGGTGCACAGGACAATAACTTGTTTAAACTTAAGCAAAACTCGTTTAAATCTAGAACTGCTCCTCTGAATTGGCACAAACAAAGAAGCACACAAACTGATAAAGGTCAGGAAGCGGAGACCTTGAGCAGGATCATAAATCTCGTTGCTAAGGCAACTATCAGGCTTAACCAATGGGACAACAGCAGAATCCCAAAACAATTTATGGTACCACATAACATCACGTATCAAAGAGACACTTTAGGCATTCCTGGAGCGACTTCACGGCGAGAGGTTCGATCCAGCAGCTTGGTTCGTGTGCACATGAATTGACCTAATGCCCATTTTCTGTTTATCCTGTTTTAAACCTGTGTCTTAATCAATAAACCTTACTTTTTCTAAGAAACGCCTGGTCATTCAGAACACGTCTTTAACTGAAATTCCTTCAGTTTTATTCATGTCATATTTGGTGTTTGCATCACAAAGTAAACGATTCCTGTGTGATATTGACAATCTAGCTAAAACTCCAGTGTTTGTAACTTTATAAAGGTTTGTAGAAACACTTAACTTGCAGAATTAAGCTCTTTTTCCTCCAAACTGAAATTGTTCCTAGAGCTATCTGTGACTGGTGAGATAATAACTACCGGTAACTGTTTAAATCTTAAGAACCCCATTCAAAAAAACTGAAAGACTGTTTTACAGTTTCTCATTTCCAAGATCAGCTGGCTCGACAGAGTACCGGTACATGTGTGTGAATGAGAGGGAGGCCAGTGGAACAGTGAGGCTACAAGGAGCAGAGGTCACAAAGGTGCAGGACTTCAAGAACTTGGGGTCCACTGTCCAATAAAATGGGAAATGTGGTAAAGAAGTGAAAAAGAGAGTCCAGGCAGGATGGAGTGGGTGGAGAAAAGTTTCAGGAGTGATTTGTGACTAAAAGGTGTCAGCAAAGGTCAAAGTTTACAAGACAGTGGTGAGACCAGCTATGTTGTATGGTCTGGAGACAGTGTCAATGACAAAAAGACAGGAGAAAGAACTGGAAGCGGCAGAAATGAAGATGCTGAGGTTCTCCTTAGGAGTGACAAGGATGGATAAGATCAGGAATGAGATAATCAGAGGTACAGCACATGTTGAACAACTGGGAGATAAAGTTAGAAAGACCAGACTGAGATGGTTTGGACATGTCCAGAGGAGGGACAGTGGGTATAATGGTTGCAGCTGCCTGGAAAAGACAAAGAGGAGATATACAGATGCAGTTAGAGAGGACATGGAGCGGAGGTAGTTGGAGTGAGGACAGAGGATGCAGAGGACAGAGTGAGGTGGAGGATGATGACTCGCTGTGGCGACCCCTGAAAAGGGAAAAGCCGAAAGAAGAAGATCAGCTGGCTCGAATGTCAGTTTCTACAAACATCTTTCTTTTAAGCTAGTAAACTACCGGTACTAGCTGCCAAAACATTTTTTTCTTAATTGATTCAGTTTAAGATAAATTTGTTGTTATTTTGATCTTTCAATGGTTTTCTCTCACTGCAGGAGGATACTGTACGTTTCATTTGATGACACGTCTTAACTGTGTGTTCAGGAGCAGTTTCTCACAGATAGAGGTGCCCTGTAGTCAAAGGTGGGCAAATGAACGCTAGAGAGCGCTAAAGCGCTAATCCGCTTACAGTGGACCTAAACTTTTTGTCAGCGTTTTTGTGGTTTGACTAACTTTTATAATTCATAAGCGGATTTGTGCTATTTTTATTTAAAATGCAGTACCGCTAATAACTAATTAGCTATCAGTAAAAACCAATAAACTTATTTACATGCTCTTATGCTGGCTCTGTATACGGCTGCTTGTTTTGTTACCTTTTTCCCCCTTGGTGAGGGAGCAGTCGAGCAGAGAGGAGGGAGGGTTGGAGGGGGAGGGAGCAGAGCGAGAACAGACTCGGATCTACCATGTAGGCAAATGATGCCGTTGCTTCGGGATCCCAATCAGCAGGGGCCCCGGCCCGGCCAGTCACCTGCATCCCTAACATTGATCCTGCTTGTTAATGTACATTTAACATAAAAATAATTATAGTTACGATGAAAACGAATCATTAAAACGCAATACAAAAACAGGTCGATTTCTGTATCCCCCTGCTGAAAATGGACTATTCCATCTTGACATCTTCCGGGTCAGAGGTGAACTTGGATGCTAACGTAGTGGCTAGCTGTTTGTGCTCTGTGTCTTCATAAATCCGCAGAGAACCCCGCTGTTTCAAGCCAAATTAATGCGGCCGGAGGATACATAGTTCCCATGTGACGTCACATCCGTCTTACTTCCGGGTGGACCCTCATTTCGAAAGGCAGAACAGGGGACAGCGCGGTCTAAATGGATGTTCATTTTTCACGTTTTTTTTTGTGTTAATTTCTAATTAATTGCAATGGTTACTTCGTGTTGTGTCAGTGGGTGTTCCAGTCGGGTAGACGTTTGGGCAACGCGCAGGTTTCACTTCATCAAAAAAAAAGTAAACGTGAAGGATTTATCTCATCGGAGAAACTGGACAGCAGCCCCTCCTCGCTCTGAGTCTGGCTCGGATCTGCTCTGGAAGACGTCGTCCTTTTGGCCGGTAAACAAAATATTCTACATAAATCATTTTGTGAAACTATGTCAGAACAATGTTAGAGTACAACTGTCTGTGTGTTAGAGCTGGGTTTTTTTTTTTTTCATTATTTAGCAAACCGTCTTGCATGCTGTTAGCTTAGCATCTCGCTAACGCGACAATGGCCTCCTCACGGTCCACCAGGACCGGCGGGGAGACCGTCCCAGTTGGAGAAGGAGGACGGGAGCCAAGTCGTGCGGGCGACGCGTCGGTCCCATGGGACGTGCCCCCGCGGCCGCGACGGATCCACGCCGTCCGACCTGAGCTCCCGCGAGCCACGCTCCAGATGCTAACAACATGCTAACTTCCAACACGGTAAGACTCAAAAGTGCTGGTTCTGGTCTGTGTTCAGCTTGGACTGTTTGTTGGCTGTGTGTTATTTTAGTTAAACCTTTTTTTAGCTGGTTAGATCTGATTGAGACAGTTTACACATCTTTTTTGGATTTAAAGCTGTGAAGCTCTGCGCTGTGAAGCCGGTGTGCGCTCGCTCCTTGTAATAATTAAATAATTAATGATATCGGAGTAACTACTTTGTGACAAGTTGTCTGATTCGTCTGCCATGATTTCTTTCTCAAACTCATTTAACTCCGACCACTGCCATTTTGCTATTGTTCCTTGGTGAAGCTGTGGTAGCTCGTGTTTTTGTCCGTATAATTTGCTCTGCTCATCCGCCATCTTTGCCTTCTCTGCCTTCAAATGTGGTGCGAAAACCGGTTTGCGCAATACTGGGGGCGTGTCTGGGAACTATGTATTGTATTGTGTGTTCTGTGTCCACCACGCGACGGTGAGTTTGTTTTATGTATTTGGGTTTGTTTTATGTAGAAATGCCGTGGCGACACGCCCGTGTATTTGAGATTTAAAAATGGTAAAAGATCATTCTCATTTGTTAATTTCCTGGCCGAATAGAATATATGTACGTAAAGTATTAAATAAATCCTTTGATTTTTGTAATTTCATCCTTTTAGGATCATTTTAGTTACTTTTCATTAAATCTGTTGACTGCCTATAGAAATTTTGATAACAGTTTAGTCCTGTGTATAAAGTAATGCTAATTTTTGTTTTGTTTATGACCTTGTTTAGGTCAGGGTTTTTTTCACCCCCTGTTCCCACCCAGGATGGCAAGCTACCGGAACACCACAGCTGTGCGGTAGGACTTAAATTGCACCAAACTATTTGTTTTTTTCTGGACATATTACCCTGGATCATGAACTACAAACTACCAGATTATTGATTGATGGACCTTTAAAGCTGCAGTATGTAGCTTTTTTTATGAACATATTTCTTCACTCTGTCACTACCTCCTGACAGACTGATGTTAGCCAGGTAATCTCTGAAAAAAAAAAAATATATATATTGTCCCCTTGCTTCTCCAGGTGGTAAATAAGCATTTCTAAAAAGAAAAGGTGACCCACCATTTTCCAGCCAATAAAAACAGAGTTTGTAACCAGCCAATAAAAACAGAGCTTGAATTTGAATCAGCCAATAAAAACAGAGCTTGAATTTGAAATTTAACAGACCACAAGGGGGCAGAGCGGGATCAGAATGCTTTGCCTGTTGAAAATATTTCTAAGTGCTGGAGTTCTACAGAAACTGCATACTGTACCTTTAAAGACCGTGTAAAGTGAAATTAAATGTGTGTTTTTAGTTTGTCACATGGCATAAATATGTGTTATTAATCACCCATATAAATCTGACTGATTAAAAACATTGTTTTCCTTATAAAATTAAGTCTCAAAAATCATGAAAAAACATAATTTTCCCTTGGTCTGAAACTGTGGGGGCGTGTCAGCTAGGGGTGGGCGATATATCGAATATACTCGATGTATCGCGATATTTTAGATGTACGATGGTTAAAAGGGCTATATCGTATATATCGATGATAAAGCCCCCAAAAGGCCAAACGTATTGTGACGGCGTTACGTCTGATTCGCTCCCACTCGCCCCCCTCCTTCCTGCAGGCTGCAGGAGGACGGAGCCGCGGAGACTTTCAGCACAAGTGAACACGGCAGATATGAAGAGCGCTGCCAGCTGCTGAGGGGGAAAAACAATGTTCTTTCTGAGCTAGTTTGGATTAAATTGTCAGATGAGGGCATAAAAAATGTTTTTGTAGACGATGCTGAAAATAATCCCGAAGAAAGGTCGGAACTACAAATCTTTTTCACCATTTAAACAGCGGAGTGGAGCATGATGAAACCAAGTGTTTTTCAGCCTGCTGCTTCATTAAAACAAACCACGGCTCTGAGCTCATTTAGTTGTGCGTGCACCGCAGAGAGAGGTGGAGACATTATTAAATCAGCATTTTATCATTATCGCTAAAGATACGGTCCTTAGCGGCTAACAAGATGGCTAACGCGTTAGCCGTCTTGTTCCACAGCTGAGACTGACCGTGTCTTTAGCGATACAGCTGATTTAATAATGTCTCCACCTCTCTGTTCACGTTTCTGAGTGGAGGCTGTTGTGTTTTTACACAAGGATTCAATGCGACACTTTGTAGAGCAACTTAGAGAACGTCTTCGTGAACCCGGAAACAACCCCCTGACCCTTTCACAATAAAACCGGATACAGTACACAGAGGCTCACATTTGATTTACTGCAGTACACAATACCTGTGATAAATCTGTTCTTGTTCAGAGGTTTTGCAGACATTGCCTGAACTTGGCACAGTTTGAAACTTGTGCACATTTTGTGGTTTGTTGTTAAAAATTACCAGCACATGCAAATAGTTGAGAGTTGTTACCTGTGACTGTTCTGGGTCAGTAAATTTTATGGCCACTGTTTACACTTTTGTTTTTGTATTTTAAAGGCCTTAAGTCAGAGTCAGAGTCAGAGAGAATTTATTGTCATTTGCACCGCATGTAGTACATGTGTTGAAAACGAGATTATGTACACAGGGTCCCAGTTACATCCAACAACAAATGCAAGAGAAAAACAATAATAACATCTAGGATTAACTAAGAGAGACATCAGCTAGTAATACACTAAGCCCTAATGTAGTAGAAAAACATCATTATAAACAGCAGCACGAACATGAGCAGATGGTCACAGATGAACGCAGCAACAAGAAACAGATCAGCATCAGCATGATGTGACATTTTGCAGTGTTTATTCTTATTATTTATTTATTCATGAGTCTGACAGCCTCAGGGTAGAAGCTGTTCCTCAGTCTAGTGGTTCTACATTTGATGCTCCTCAACCTCCGTCCCGAGGGGAGTGGTGCAAAGAGTGAGTGTGCTGGGTGAGTGAGGTCTTTCATGATGCAGGTGGCTCTTTTTCTGCATCTGGAGGTGTAAATGTCTGTGATGGTGGGGAGACTGACTCCCACAGACTTCTGTGCAGCCTTCACCACTCTTTGTAGAGCTTTCCTCTCTGCAACTGTGCAGCCTCCATGCCACACGTTGATGCTGGAGCACAGGACGCTCTCCACTGCACACCTGTAGAACGAGGTGAGGACTGAGCTTCTCAGACCGGCTCGTCTCAGCCGTCTGAGGAAGTAGAGTCTCTGATGACCTTTCTTGATCAGGCTGGTGGTGTTATTGCTCCAGCTGAGGTTATCATTCATGTGTACACCCAGGTATTTGTAGCTGGAGACCACCTCCACCGCAGATCCACCTATATACAGTGGGGTGTGGGTGTGTTTGTTCCTTCTGAAGTCCACAATCATCTCCTTCGTCTTCTTCACATTCATGTGAAGGTTGTTCTCTTTGCACCAACTCTCCAGATGTTCCACCTCCTTAAATGTTTTGAATTAACATTTTTTTAAATGTTAAAAGCACAAGAGCACCTTTTTAAGTTTAAATTATTTATTCTTCCTTTTTGCTTGAAGTACTTTTTATTTATGTGTGCAATTGATGGTTAAAATAAAATATTTAAGTTTGTTCAAATTTAGTGTTGAAATTTTTTTATCAATTTTGAATCATTTTTTCATTGATTTTGGAGATATCGCGATATATATCGTGTATCGTGATATAGCCAAAAAATATTGCGATATAATATTTTCCTCATATCGCCCAGCCCTAGTGTCAGCGCGTGGGCGTGGTTTCAGCGCAGTACTGCGGCCTGCAGCTGAGCTGGCGAGAGGCAGACAGCAGAGCCAGTAAACCTGCTCTGTTTTTAATCTGAGTTCTGTCTGTAACAGCAGCTACTTTTTCCCAAGAGTTACGCTGTTTTTGTAAATAGTTTTCTCGTGTGTTTTTAATCTGGAATGAATAAAAAATAAAAATAAAAAAAAGAGTTGTACCATGCGGGAATTGAACCCGTGGGGTTTGGGACGAAAGGCAAGCGCTTTATCCATTGACCTATCCAGGCATTACAGATACTCGGTATAAAACCATGCGGTATAAAAACACGTTATGATTTGTACGGGTGCCCCGAGCATTGCGACATCCAGGGAAGATGCACGAACGAGGCATAATTGATTAGCTAGCTAACAATGAACAAAATATCTATGCTATTGCTATCTGATGCTATCTGCGATTCGCGAGTGAACGGCTCCACCGAGGTGAATTTATACGGCTGGAGCTGCAGGGGGTGGGGCTATACTTAAGAAGACCGCGTGACGAAACGCGGTCACATTTAAAACACGCCTAAAAAATCCTGAAACAGAAATATCTTTATACACAGTTTGCTCTATAACTCCAAAATTAATTGAGCTACAATTTTGAGACTTTTTACTCATTTACAAGATTACAATTATGACATTTATAATGTTTATTGAAGAAAATGTTGAAATTCACTTTACACGGTCTTTAATCATCCGGGATTCAAGAACTGATTTAAAATAGAAAAAAAAAAGAACTCGGGTGTAATCAGGGTCTGTTTTGTTGTGTGTATTTTTTGTCTATTGGTTATACTCAAAGAAAATGATTATTATTACAAACAATATTATTATAAATACCTTCCTGTCTATTGGTTATACTCAAAGAAAATGATTATTATTACAAACAATATTATTATAAATACCTTCCTGTCTATTGGTTATACTCAAAGAAAATGATTATTATTACAAACAATATTATTATAAATACCTTCCTAAGTCTATAGTACAATACAAACAACTTAAAACTTGCTTCTTGTCTGATGGTGTTTTATTTTAGAATTAGCGGTTTAGAATTAGCTTCCCCTAATTTTCATAAGACATTAGTGCTTTTGAAATTGTGGACCTAAATAAATTAATTAGTGCTTTAGAAATAGCGGAACTAATTTTTGGATTAGCGCTGCCCAGCACTGCCTGTAGTCGTTTCATCATCACTAACCGTTATTGTTGGATTTAGTGTTACAAAGAATTAAGATCTTAATCCGCTTTTAGCAAAAATAAGTGTTGTATTATTTACCCACAGACTAGAGTTTATCAAATTTAAATTATAACAATATATCATTTTAATAAACCTTGTAGCCGTCAATGTTGGAAATGACCTTAATATGTCTTACCTCCTGAAAATGATAAAGTACCAACCTCGTCATGCTGAGTGACCAAAGAAATAAAAAATAAAAAACAGATTTAGTGGGAGACGAAAGAAGAAAAGCAATCATTTAATGCTGATTTACCGGCTCACAAACAACTCACCATAGATCTCGTATAGCTGAATTGCTCCCACTCGCTATCAGTGTCCGAATCTGAATCTGACATTTTGGCAAACTCTGCAAAAACATTTGATCAAACTGTTAGTACATTCTGAAGTTAAACTGAAGTTAAACTCAAGTTTAAAAGAGAAAATGTTTCACATCTAAAAGCTCTAGCAGCTACAATCAGTCTGTTTATCTCAGCTACTAGACAGTGTTTAGATATTTAATTAGCTTTAGGTCGTTTTCACACTGATAGTCCGGTACACCCGGTTCGATCAGGGTCAAAAATTTTGAACATCTGTTTACATTTTCAGCTGGTGTGGTTTACATTCACACTGTCAGTCGAGCCAACCTCCGGCCCGCTTGCATTCAAATCGCATTCAAGTTTACTTCAACCAAACCGAGACCTAGGTATTTAGGCGAACCACAGTTTGCTTTTTCGGTCCGTGATTGCACATTCACACCTCCCCAAACAAACCTAACTTTCTAGGCAAACGGACTAGAGTTTGATTAAAGCGGACTAAATAGGGCTGGTGTGAATGGACCCATAATTAGATTTAGTAACTAGGGAAATCGGCCAATGCTTGCATGAGAAACCGATTTTACTTTTTTGTTTGTTTTAAGAACAATTGTCTAAACTTCAACACAACCCTACAACAAGCTGTACCGGTCTGTCGTGGTGAAGAGAGAGCTGAGTCAAAAGGCAAAGCTCTCAATTTACCGATCGATCTACGTTCCCACCCTCATCTATGGTCATGAGCTTTGGGTTATGACCGAAAGAACAAGATCTCGGATACAAGCGGCTGAAATGAGTTTTCTCCGCAGGGTGGCTGGACTCTCCCTTAGAGATAGGGTGAGAAGCTCAGTCATCCGGGAGGGACTCGGAGTAGAGCCGCTGCTTCTCCACATCGAGAGGAGCCAGTTGAGGTGGCTCGGGCATCTGGTTAGGATGCCTCCTGGACGCCTCCCTGGTGAGGTGTTCCGGGCATGTCCCACCGGGAGGAGACCCAGAGGAAGACCCAGGACACGCTGGAGGGACTATGTTTCTCGGCTGGCCTGGGAACGCCTTGGGATTCCCCAGAGGAGCTGCTCCAAGTGGCTGGGGAGAGGGAAGTCTGGGCCTCCCTACTTAAGGCCGAGATACACTGAAGCAGACTCCGTATATGCGCGTATACGCGCATATTTTGTGCGTATGTTTTTGCTGCTTTACTTCAGCTCACGTTCTCCTTGTTGTAAGAGCTGCTGCACACGAAGGGGACTCAACTGAGCTCGCTGATTGGTCACTTGCTGACACGCCTACTGAAATGATTGACAGCGTTCAGTCAGCTGAAAGTGAAACCATGAGAATGCAGCATGAGCAGCTCGCTCAGACTTCTGCGGTGTTCTGATACGGTGTTTCTACTATATATGTTATAAAAAGTTCTCTCAGAAATAAAAATAATAACAGGGAGTGCTTTTCCTGCAGCACACAGCCCACCAGGGATATTTAAAACATCGCGCACCCAGGTAGGACCTGAATTCATTCATTTCATTCATCGAGTGAACGGAGGAAGAAGCGGTTACTTGACTTTAGGCAAAAAAACAAAAGAAAAGGCCCGATCAGCGATAAAGAAGGGGAATTTATTTCATTTGTGTAACATACAAAACAGTCCGGTGCCGGGAAGTTTATGGTCAGACACCGCGCATCGCGTATGCGCATCGCGTATGCGTAGTAAAAAAATACTTTTGCGCGTACATGCCCTGAGGGGCTACGCGGGGCTACGCTTTTGCCACAGCGTACGTACGCTGCGTATAGGCGTATCGTGAGGACGCTCGAGTGTATCTCGCCCTTTAGGCTGCTACCCCCGCGACCCGACCCCGGATAAGCGGAAGAAGATGGATGGATGGATGTCTAAACTTCATTTATGTTTCAGAGCACTACCTTGACACCAGTTAAAACAAGTTTGTATTGTTTCTAGAATATTTTTCAAGGGTCTGTTTTTCAACAAAATAAAATTGAAATTTGAAGGTGCATTGTGACCTTACAACATCTAACAGTGTTGCTTATGAAACAAAATCGGTATCGGCCAAAATCGGAATCGGCAAGTCACACTTTGTAGTTTTTTGGCCGATCACCGATTTCTCCAATCAGTTCACCCCTATTAGTAACAGCAGTGGAGGAAGACAGCGCCGTTTGAATCAAATTGATATTTTACTTCCTGAGGTCAGGCCTCTACCTATGGAGGCAAATGTTTGTACCTGTATAGTAACAAATAATGCAATTTGGATGTTTTAACTGGTTTCCATAGGGTTAGGTGACGAAGGTGAGAGACCAAAAATTACAATTTTATCCTCCTTGTAGCTCAGAGAGCCTGTTCATGATAAGATCTGGGCTGAACCTTTTTTTTTTCCTCCCGGGGTTTGAGTGATTGGCCATAAATGTGAAGCGAATCGGATTAAGCCATGCTCTTCCGTGAGCTGCTCAGGAACTGGTGTGGCTGCAGTCACTCTGGGAGTATGGTAGTTGCTGGGAGCCGACATTAACTTTTGAGGTCCAGTATTCACAGTATGACCGCTAATCTCTCTTGAACAGATGTTGACATGCTGTGTGTGGGTGCTGCTGAACAGACAGCAGGACAAGACTTGTCAAAACAGCGGCCGACATCCTGAAAAAGAGAGGTAATCCTCCTGCAACTGAAAAGCATCCATCTCTTTGATTGATTCGTGTTGTTATGGCACTGACAATGCATTTCTGAACTATATTTTGGAAAACTACTGGAGTCCATGGGGAGCAGGGCCTTCACCTGCTCTGCCCCTCACCTCTGGAACGCTCTACCGCCAGACCTTCGAAACACCACCTCCCTTTTTCTGTTCAAGACTGCTCTGAAACCACATCTCTTTAGACTAGCTCATCATTAACTTTACTAAATGTAGTTTATATTCTTTATTTATTTTATATTTCAATTTGTTCCTGCTGATGTTTGAACTGTGTTTGTTTTCTTGCTGTGAAGCGTCCTTGGGTGTCCTGAAAGGCGCTTTTAAATAAAATGTATCATCATTATTAGTAGTAGTAAACTACAGTACTGTACTTCAAACTGCACTACTTTTTAACAGTTCAGGATACACACACGTGTGGGTGTCTCTTAAACTAACAGACCCACCCAAACTCCAGCCCCTCTTGCAACACTTTTTTTTTATTAATAACATAAACATGAATGAGACTAAAAATGTTCTGAAATATCATCCTCCTGAAACGGTCTGACACCACATTGTTAATAAGACGTGTGGGTGTGGTTCGGTTAAACTAGTTCTGCTTCGTGATTCACGATGGAAGCTGAGCCATTGTGCTAATAAGAAAAATAAATAAATAAATACGGTCAACCATAGTTGCCAAGTCTGCTTATTTTAAGCTACTTTGGGCTTGTTATTGTCTGCAGGCGCTTATAAATTTGGCGAGCCTCTTGATGCGTTTTTTCGGGCTTGTTCGAAATGTAAAGTCGCTTCTTTGGGGTTGTTATTCTTTCTTTATTCTTTGTCTAGAACAGTGGTCCCCAAACTACGGCCCGCGGGCCGGATCCGGCCCGCCTCCACATTTGGTCCGGCCCCCAGAACAATACCAGAGAGAGCATTTAGATTTTTTTCATATGTGTATTTGATAATAAAGTTGGACTTTTGCAATAAAATGTTAGTTATGAACTATTTTGAACTATTGTTCCACATTTAATTTATTGTGTCAGCGTTTGGGGAAAAACGCTGACACATCCAAAACGTGACATTATGTTCCACCCTTCTGCGGTCTGTGCCCCTATCTGGCAACCCCCAGAAAAAAATCCTAAACCCGCCCCTCTCAAAGACAGAACGGAATAATGGTGAAAAGATTAGGTAAGAGAAAGGGTTATTTGATTGTGCTTTCTGGAAAACAATACATTTTTACATTTAGGCACTCCTGCAACCGTCGCACTTTTTCCTGTTACAAACTGACTCCGGCCCCCCACCAGAGAAGGGAAAAGTTATGTGGCCCTCACAGGAAAAAGTTTGGGGACCCCTGGTCTAGAATGACAAGACCACGCTAAAATGAGCTCCAATAAGTGGGGAAATATGGGAAAAAATATAATAAACAATGGGAGAAAGAGCGCACACTTAAAGCATGATTCAGGATAGAGATTAAAGAAAGTTTTTTGTTGACTTAGCTGCGGTTTAATTTTTTTTTTTTTTAATCTGTACACATCCTTTATGATTGTCTGTTGTTGTCGTTGTCCACTGTTGTCATCACTCTTCGTTTAAAATTCAGGTCTCTCTGGTAAATGAGTCACAGGCTTAATGGGATTAATTTGTATAAATATGCAAAATGTATTTTTATTTTTTAGATTGGATATGTTCTTCAAAGTGTTTAGCATAATTTTGCTGTTTATATGTAATGCCATATGTTTATACTGTTCAACACTGCGGTCAACTACTGTACACCGAAAAGGTACTGGAAAAGGTACTGGAAAATAAAAAAGTGGATTATAAATGTGTCAAGTATTTGGCAAAATTCTAGCTAAAATTAAATACAAGTACTTTTCAGATAAAAGCAAAAAACTCAGAAGCGTTGCTCTCTAACTCACTGTTAGCATCACAGCTATAACAGGACCGAAATAATCAAAGGACAACAAAAAGGCAAAAAGGAAAAATGATCATCATCATGTAAGTGATGACGTTAGCCTCACGACATAACATTTTTCTAATATTTTGGTTATATTTATTAGCTATACATAGTGTGTCGATACTTTTTCTTGCTTTTTTAGTCGCGACCGGCTAAGAACCACGTTTACACAAATTGCTTTATATATAAAGAGTTTCAGTTTATAAAATACCGTCAAGTAAAAGTGAAAAATCACCAACCTTCTGATATCAGCTTTCAACTAGAAGCTCTCCAGTCCTTTTTACAACATAACGTGCAGAAGTTCTAGAGACGTCGAGAACACAAAACGCACCACGGTCTGCGTTTGAACTTCTTCTTCTTCTTCTTCTTATTTGGTGGATCGTTGGACTCAATGTCTCAACAGCGCTCCCTGCAGTCGGCTACTGACACTACAGAAACTAATCCAAACCCCACACATACATTCAGAATCAGGATAAATACAGAAACTGAAATTTTTTTGTGCTGAGGAGGGATATAATAAATGTGCTAGAACTCAGAGAATGTGTTGAGGATGACTCTCAGCTACAACCACGCCGAGTTTAGTTCATTATTTGTAAAAATGACTGAGTTTTACAGCCATTTTTGTGCCATTACCGGTATATTACAGTATGTGGCCATCTTGGGGCGCCAAAAAGTCACATGTAGATGCACATCCAGTGATTATGTTTTTATAGTTTCATTAAAATCCATCCAGTGATTTATGAGCTATTTCGCTAACAGACAAAGTAATCAAAATAGCTACAGTGTGTACAAGGTGGGTATTTGGGATAATGCTCAGCACTACCACACCAAAATTGTAGCTTGATATCCTTAAAACTAGCTGAGTTACAACCATTTTTTGGGGGGCATTTCTAGAATCGTTTAGCTGTGGCTACCTTGAATGTGGTTGACTTAAAAAAAATTATCAGGTGTAACCAATTTTCTGGGGCTTTCATTAAAATCAGTTCATTGGTTCATGAGATATTTTGCTAACAGACACAGGCAAACACATTATTGTTCATCTACCAATAACAACTGGTGAGGTGGTTCTTATGCAAAGAAAGCAGTGTTGTTTTAGTGGTTTTAATGGGGGGAAAAGGCCAAAGCTTGTTTTCAGTCTAGCTTGTCTTCAGCTCAAAGTCATCTCTCTGCCTGATTAGGTTTTGAAGAACCTTCTGGGGAAAAATGAAAAAGTTTATGTTGTGCTCCAGGTCCTGAGCTTTCATAATGTGGGTCACCAGGGCGTGCTGGATGGCTGCCGACTCACATGGGTGATGCTGGACGTTGTGACTCACGTTTCTCCGAGGCTCGATGACTAACAGGCCACGCTCGCCGTCTTCCTCCTCCCTGATATACCCAGCAGAGGTGTTTCTGTTTGCATCGCCCTCGATGGTGTTATTGCTTCCTTTCAGCTCAATGAGTCCAAAGTCTTCACTGGACCCATCTGCTTCACAGCTTCTGTCAGTTACAGTTACATTGGGTGTGGTGGAACCATTCACTTTAACAGCTGGGTGAACCAGGCTGCCGTTCAGAAGGTGACTAACGGAGCAGGTCACGTTCCTGACCACAGAGTTCAGAACCCCGATGGCTGGCCCAGGTTTGGGTTTTGATGGTTCCGGAGCTCCGGTCTCCAAGATGTTTCTGCGTAAATACGCTGCGTAGCCTTTCACCAGGTGCTTCAGCCCAGTCTTATAGGACAAACGCAGCGACTCAACTGATCCTAAAGGAATGGAGTGCAGGCGAACCTGTTGGAAGAAGAATAAAACGCTTTAAGAGCAGAACACCACAGGGCGAGAGCAAAATATGGTCTGATTACAAGATGCATGTATTATTCATGGTGCCAACACATACGCTCGGAAACACCCTTGTTAGGAAATGTAAAATAAAATGTGAACATTAGACATCAAATGCACGGCTTGTTTGGGAATATTGTGTAAGAGGTACAGCATTTACAAAGTTTGCATAATAAATGCACAGAACAATGGCGTTTATTCATTCATTCATTCAACCTTTATTTAGTCAGGTAAATCTCATTGAGCCTCGTGGACTCATTTACAAGAGCGACCTGCTACAAACTAAAGAATGATGAACAGCAATGGTAGAATTTCCTTAACGAGATAGCGAGTCAGTTGAGTCATCTACTCCAACCTCAGGTTTGTTAACGAGTTAAACAATGAACAATAGAAAAACATAAGAGAGAAATACAGATTTTTCTTTTAAAACAAAGTATCAAAAACTAGCAAAATATTATAAGATAGATGTAAAAACAAGAACATGTCTGCATTGGTTTTTGCCAGGATTCCAACAGATTCTTAACCATTTAGAGAGGGCAAGGCAGAGAGCTTCAGATCTTTTTGTAAGATATTCCAGGAAGCAGGAGCAGAGTAGGAGAAGGACCTTTTTCCAAGTTCAGTCCTCACTGATGGAACACTGCAGCCTGGTAATCATGTCCTGAGAGCACACACTGTAGACATGTAGGAGGAGATGTATGAAGGCAGCAGACCAAGAAGTGATTTAAAGATGAAAATGTACCAATGGAAAAGTCTGCGTGAGGTTAATGATGTCCAATTAACCAGTGAATACAGGGTGCAGTGGTGGGTACGATAATCACAACCAGTTATGAATCTTAGTGCACCATGATAGACAACATCCAACATCCGCAGGGTGCTTGTAGGAGCATTCATGTAGAGAATGTCACCGTAATCAATGGAGGGAAGGAAAGTCACAGATACAAGGCGTTTCCTACATTCAGTGTTAGACATGATCTGTTTCTGAAAAAGAAACCCAGTTTAACTTTCAGTTTCTTTACTAGGTTTTCCACGTGGAGTTTAAAAGAGAGATGTGAATCGACCAGGATACCCAAATATTTATAGGAATCAACAAACTCAATAGGGACACCGTTTGAGGATAAAATCAGAGGAAGAATGCTGGGACTGACTTCCTACTTGAAAAAAGCATCCCTTTGGTTTTATCGCATTTAGGACAAGTTTGAGACGGAACAGATCTGATTGGATGATGTCAAAAGCAGATTGCAAAAACTGAAAAGCCTTAGCAACTGTTTTAGCTCGACAGTAAACAACTGTATCATCAGCATAGAAATGTAAGGATGCATCAGGGATGCTCTGACCTACATTAGCTATGTAGATTGTAAAGAGGGTTGGGCCTAAGACTGAGCCTTGTGGTACACCGTTTTTAACTGTTAAATAACTGGAAGAAGTACCGTTAGGTTGAACACATTGCCTCCGGTCGGAAAGATAGTTAGAAAACCAACCAATGGTGTGATCAGAGAAACCTATTTCTGAGAGCTTATGACACAGGATGTTATGATCCACAGTGTCAAAAGCTTTAGACAGGTCTAAGAAAAGTGCAGCACAGTAATCCTTAGCATCCAATGCTTCAACAACGTCATTAAGAACCTTCAGAGAAGCAGTTGTTGTGCTGTGTTTTTTCCTGAAACCAGATTGATGGAGAGGTAAGATGTTAAATGAGTCCAGATAATTTTTGATCTGAGAGTTTATCAGTTTTTCTAGAACCTTGGCTAAGATGCAGAGTTTAGAGATCGGTCGATAATTGTTCAGTGAGGTGGGGTCACCTCCCTTCAGCAAAGGAAGAACAAAGGCTGTTTTCCAAGCATCCGGAATGGTGTTTTGGCTTATGGACAGATTAAAGATGTGGGTCACAGGGACTGTGATGATATGAGCAGCCAGCCTTAAGAAATAAGGTGGAAGTTCATCTGGACCTGCAGATTTTTTAGGATCAAGATCTTTTAACAGTTTATTTACCTCACTGACTGAGAACGGAGAAAAAGAGAAGGTGTGATTAACTGAGGATTGACTTGTAGGAGGGATTTGATTTGTAGAAGTTTGATTATTAGATGAAGTGGCTGATTTTCCATTTGTAACTGTGTCAAATAATGAACTAGAAGCAACAAAATGTTTATTGAAACAGTTCAGGATCTCGTGCTTATTTGACACAGGAACAGAGTCAACAAGAAGTTGTGATGGGAGGTCAGATGATTGGGGGGTGCCTGAGAGAGATTTGATGGTTTTCCAGAATTTTTTAGGATCGTTTAGATTTTTGGAGGTCTGAGATAAGAAGTAGTTACGTTTTGCGGCTTTGATGGCAGTTGTGCATTTATTCCTTAACTTCCGAAATTTCAACCAATCAGTGTCTGAGTGTGATTTTCTTGCTGCGGCCCAAAGATGGTCTCTCCTATGCAGGAGGTCAGCTAGTTCAGGAGTAAACCAGGGGCTGTCACGGCCCTTTATCCTGAACTGCCGGAAAGGAGCGTGTTTGTTTACAAAGTAAATGAAACTATCATGAAAATAGTTTCAAGGTGTTCAATTCGTTGATTAATAGAATACGTTGCCAATCAAATAGATCCCAGAGGATTTATGCCAAAGTTTATCTATGCCAAAATCCCATTTACATTATCAATGGGATTTTGGCATAGATGAGAAAACTCAACCCTTTTTTGGAGCTCTTTATCCCAGACTTCACGGGAGAAACATTATTTGAAATCTAAACAGACTAACATTTAAGGAAGTTCATCTGTTCATCTGAAGTTCATCTTTCCCCTGTCTCGAAAGCTGGACTTCATACGTCTGAACTGATATTTTAATATCTTTTAAGGTTTTTACACAGTCATCCACTTTTATGATTTTTACTGATTGCTCCACTAACAGCTGATGACATCACTCACTTTAACTTTCGACTTTGCAAATGAGCTCTTCTTCCTCCACAACTTTTTGTGGTGCAGAAAAAAATAATTGATCAAAATGTCGTCAATTTAGTTTACCTGTTTTGTTTCTCACTTCTATTTATTGTTTGCTCTTAAATCACCTTCCAGAATACAGAGAGTGCACACGAAGCTTCCTGTTGTAATTTATCTCAAAATATTCTCTTCAAAACTCTAGGGTCTTTTTAATTTGTCATGCCATGAAACTGTCTTTTCTGATCAAAAATACTTTTGATGAGCGATTGTTTTTGTGAGTTTATTTAGGTGGTTGGCGAACGTGAGACGTCTACGTTTACTTTTGGTTTTCAGGGTTTTTAATCACGTAGTTCGATTTGTCAAAGCATGATGTCACACATTTGACAGATTTTGTGAAGGCATTGAGTCACAATGAGAAGTTTTAATACTGAGTTATTACTTTCAAGTTCTTCATCTGACAAGCTTCAACAGAATTATTGAGCATGCATCAGGATATTCAACAGGATATGTTGTTTATTGTGTGGTTTTGTTTACAAGAACATGCTTGGTTTTTATTTGTCTGTTTCATGATATGTACATTTTTTTTCAATAGAAATTATAAGGGTTATGATACAACCGATTAATTTTCAAGACATACCTGTTAGAAATTTTGATTTAACGGGAGATTAGGAAGATTATGTGCTGTTTTAGTTACCTTGATCTCTAGAGTTTGTCTTTACGGACTAAGTTTTATGTAAAAAAATCAAATGTTTCTTTTGTTTTGCACTGCTGCCGCCTGCCGGTACTCATTTTACCTCCACGGGTCACATTAGGGCTGTAGTGATACAGTAATCTCACGATACGATACAATACACGATATTCTGCTCACGATACGATATATATTGCGATATTCAGCAAACGATACAATTCACTACAATATTGCGATTTTCTGAAAGATTTTAAAGGGACAGAGTGATTTTGGTGACATTTTGAGACTGTTATAGACTTGGATTTAATTAATTTAACTGAAAACTGATTAAAAGCACCAACTACACAATACTTGGCTCTGGTTGGACATAGACACAGACTTAAAGTCGACAGCTGGACAAAATGAATCAAAGAAGTCGTGAGAAAACATGTTTCTTTCAATTGAAACAGTAAAAACTGTAGCTTACATGCATTTGTAAAGTAAATAAAGTGCACCAAGTGCCCTGCTCTGAATAGTTTGAAACCTTTTTAACATTGACACTTAACATCTGAAGGAATCACTCCAAGTGCTTGGTAAGTAAACAGTAATATGACTTCTCCAAAACAGTCTATAATTTTTAGATCTGTGGCTCCATTACCTTTAAGATCTGGTAATTTTAGGGAAAAGTTTTCAGCCAAGAGGAAGAAAACACGAGTCGCTGCAATAAAATTCCACCAAAGCTCCTCTTTTCAGGGCTGAGCGTTGCAGGACATATAGACGTTTTATTTCTGGAACTTGAGCGGGACGGAGAGCTTGTAGCGTGTCGGTTCTGACCTGATGGATCCTCATGTGCAGATGGAACGCCGCTCCTGCCAGCCACTGTTGCATGGCCTCTGTGCTCATCCTCTTCTTCGTGGTCATCCTCTCGAAATGGTCGAGCATCTCCAGCGTCAGCCAGTTGTCGTAGACCTCGGTGGTCTCAGCCATCGCCTCCTCGTCGTTGGCGACGCCGGGGACGAGGCCCAGGTAGGTGTGGATGATCCGGCCTATTCTTGACGATGCTCTGATGCCAAAAACCTTTTTGGCTTTGGATCTCCGAGCTGCTGGGTCCTGGGTTGAACCTCGGACCTGATGGGTCACAGAACGTTAAACGTTACGGTTCCGAGTCATATTTTGCGTCTGGACACAAAGACACTGGTGTAACCTACTTGTTGGGCAACGTGGTCAAAAAGCATAGACAGTGCCAGAGCAACGACCCCCACGCCTCCATGTGTGACCCTGCGGCCGCCCAGCTCTGCTGTGAGGTTCTGGTTGAACGCCGTCTGCTGCTCCTGGCTCATGCTCCGCTGCAGGAAGTCGTACCGGTGCTGCAAGGCCGCAGGGGAGTCCAGAGAGAGGAAAGAGGTGAGGACGGGGTCCAAGGAGATATCTGGGATGACGTTGGCATCTCGGGCCACAGAGAACAGCTCCTGGACCGTGGCTGGAGAGGGAAGACACAGAGTTGGAGCCATCATGGCTGCACCTGTCTGATCAACACGAGCCGCAGGTTGTTTACCCCAGTCAGAACAAGCCCAGTTCACCCAGTTCAACAGAGCTCAGAGAGGAAAATGCAGAACTCCTGGCAGTCAGACTGGCATTCAGACAAAATGCTTTGAACATTAACCAGAATGTAAATAAACCCGGAGTAGGCCCGTTCTGGTTTGTATCTAAACTCAGTTATCCACGACTTTGCTGGAGGCTTGAATAACAAATTTGAACCCAAAATGTAAAAAGGAAGACTTTATAATCCTCCCCTGATCGATGAGTACCCAGCATCTTTTCTCCAAGATTATTTTTAACTTCTTTTAGTCCGTCAGCACACCCTGCTGCCAAAACTTCAGCATCTGTTTAAAAAAAACTGTATGCCTCTCTTATTCATTCAACCTTTATTTAGGCAGGTTAATCTCATTGAGCCTCGAGGACTCATTTACAAGAGAGACCTGGCTACAAACAAAGAATGATGACAACAGTAGATTTTCCTTGGACAATCAACAATAAACCAACATAAGAGAAATACAGATTTTTTTTAACAAGTTAAAACAAAGATATCAATCTGTATTTCTCTCTTATGTTTGTCTATTGTTGATTGTTCAAGGAAAATCTACTGTTGCTGTTGTCATCATTCTTTGTTTGTAGCCAGGTCTCTCTATTAAATTAGTCCTCGAGGCTCAATGAGATTAACCTGCATAATTATTATTATTTTTTATTTATCCAAATTTTGACAATAGTACAAAAATATAATACAGAACATGAAAAAAAAGCAACAATTAAACAAAGATATATGTAACAATACAATAAACAATATCATACATAGGGGTCTGATTATGAGACATAGAATTTTGTAAAAATAGTTCTTGTTTTTCTAAGCTTCTGATTGATTATTTATTAACCTGCTGCCTAAATAAAGGTTGAATGAAAATTTCCCCTTGCGTGATGACGTCACAGCATAGTCCTTCGACGTACGGGGGCAGAGAGAGACGTAGAGGAGGCGGAGGATTCGTTCCTGCTAATCGGTGAAAAGAGAGCAGGTGAGTAGCGAAGCGGCGCTGTGTCTTCATAACAATGTTACAAATGTAAAACAGAAATGTTCAGGCTCGAGGAAAAGTTATCCCGGCGACGTTATTTGTCCGCGAAAAAGCTCTTCAAAGCAAAAGCTACATCCGTTAGCTGCTTGACCTCCAGCGTGAATGAAGACTATAAAATAACCTAACAGTAAATTATTGTAGACATACTCATCATTCCACAAAGATCAGGAGAGCAGCCTTTTTGGACTCAATGTGTATAAAAATAGAATAAATCTCACAAAGTGGCCTTTACAACCACGTATTTAGACGTCACCTGTGTGAGTTTATGCTAACGGTCTCCATAAATAAGCCAACATTTGTCCAGTAGTGTGGTTAACTGTCTGTATGAAGTGTCAGCTGACATTCTGGAGCTGTAGGACCAACCTGGAGGTAATTACATTTTTATAAAAACCCTCCTTTAGCATCCACATAAAACAGGTTTTAAATCTGATGCTCTCTGTACTTAGGGTTGATGTAACCAAATCAGTATTTCAAATGTACATTTAATATGGAGATTCAGCTTGTTTGGTTTTAGCGGAAACCGTTGCTTGAATACATTGTAATACAATTTAATCAATTCAGTTTATTTGTACAGCACCAATTCACAATAGTCATCTCAGGGAACTGTACAGAAACATTGACGTACGTTATAAAATTCAGGTAGTCCTCGACTTACGACGTAGATTTGTTCCTACGCGGCGGCGTAAACCGATTTTCGACGTAAGGCGGAACATACGTACATACTGCACCACATGTACAGTACTGTATTACCAAGCACTTAGCATATCCTAACACAGTACCCTACATAATTATCAAAAAACACATATGTTTGGGAGCCATAATGAAGGGCAAAAAGTGTTAATGGCCTACTGGGATGCTGGTGACGCCGTCCTCCTCGGTCCATCCGCCGTATTCCGTTTACGACGTAAAACCGCGTTCACAGTACAGTGCAGTATTCCTCCGCCGCTGCACCGCGTACAGTACAATACTGTATTCTTCCGCTGCTGCGCCGCTGCGTTACGACGTTTATGACGTAAAACCACGTAACTCGAAATAAGGCTTTTCATAGTAAATGGGAGATGCGTCGTAACCACGAAACATCGTAACTCGAGACCGTCATAACCCAAGGACTGCCTGTATAGGATTTATTAAAAAGGAAAGACTTCAGCCGATGTGTCAGTCTCACGGACAGAAACTGGAAGTCGGTTCCACAAGAGAGGAGCCTGATAACTACAGATCTGCCTCCCATTCTGCTTTTGGAAACTAGGAACCACAAGTAAACCTGCAGTCTTGGTGAAGTGCTCTGTTAGGAAAATATGGAACAATAAGATCTGTAATATAAGATGGCGCTAGGTTGTTGATGGCTTTGTATGTTAGAATTAAGATTTTGAATTATACAGTATTCTGAATTTAACAGGGAGCCAGTGG
>JBBPBX010016694.1:33757-47795 GCA_038048925.1 Garcialebias charrua | reverse complement strand
AAGAAGGCCAAGGCCACGTATGCACAGAGGATCGAGGGACAGTTCACCTCACAAGACCCACGGAGCATGTGGAAGGGTATTAAATGCATAACAGATTACAAAGGCAAGAACAAACAATGCCCCAGGGACCCATCTCTGCCTGATGCCCTCAATAAGTTTTATGCACGTTTTGATGATCCAAACAGACCAGCTAGCACCAGACTCACCTCATCACCAGATGAAGAGCATCTCAGAGTGACCGCAGCAGAAGTGAGAGGCAGTCTCAGAAAGATTAATCCTCATAAAGCAACCGGACCAGACAACATCCCAGGGAAAGTTCTGAAGGAATGTGCGGACCAGCTCTGTGAGGTGCTGGCTGACATCTTCACCACCTCACTTGCACTGGAGTCAGTTCCCACCTGCCTGAAGACCGCGACCATCATCCCAGTCCCAAAGAGCTCCACAGTGACTGGTCTGAATGACTATAGACCAGTGGCCCTCACCCCGATAGTCGCTAAATGTTTTGAGAAACTGGTCATGACCCACATCAAGGCAACCGTCAACATCAACGAGGACCCTCATCAATACGCATACCGTGAGAACCGATCAACAGAGGACGCCATTTCTTCCGTGGTCCACACTGCTCTCACCCACCTGGATCAGAAGGACTCATACGTGCGTCTGCTCTTTGTGGACTTCACATCTGCCTTCAACACCATGATCCCCCAAACTCTGATAGACAAACTATCTACACTTGGACTAAGCCCCTCTATTTGTAACTGGGTACTAGACTTCTTAACAGACAGACCACAGTCCGTGAAGATCCACAACTTCCTTCTCTTTGTTTGCTGAGTTGACTGGAAATTTGACAAATTAAATTTAAATTTGAGAATTATATTTCAAGTGATCCCACTTCACTATAATTTGATAGTGATGAGTCTTTGTTTAAATCAACGATTGTTCTTTTTATGTCCTGACAAAAGTGGTCATGATTAAGGAGATTCAAACTGAATTTCTCAAATCCTTTGGCGTGCCTTTGTGCATTTGTAGGAGTTAAAGTGAGTTTATTAATGCAGTGATCAGTAAGTGGTGCAGCAGAGTTAGTAGAGTTAACTTCTAGGCCATGTGTAATATCTAATACAAGCCAAAAGTTTAGTCTAGATTTAATTGTTCCATCTGGTTTTAAACCAGTTAAAAATTTGTGCCTCTGGATGTAACGTGTGCCATGTATCATTCAACTCGAACTCATTACAAAATTCAAACAAAATGGAGTTGTAATGATGATTTAGCATCTTTGATGGACATTTATCAAGCCATTTCTCCATTACCATATAATGGTCTCCTCCAAAAATACATTTCACAGTTCACATATATTTGAGACAGGCCTTTTAAAGCATTGCTCAATTCTGTAAAGTTTTTTTTTTTTGTGTGATCGTTGTAACCATATATTATTGTATTATAAAACAAACCTCTAAATATGCATCATTCACCACCAAAGGTTTACACTATAATTTGTTGTAAATAAGCAAAATCAGTTGTTTTTATTGGTAACAATTACAAGTTGTTAGTTTACTTTCAGACATTGACGAGTACAATTGAGGCAGTTTGTCTCACAATGGCTATGGATGGATATAAATTCAAACTTAGTTCATGTGAACACTACATGCTCTCGTCAATATTTAATTAATTTTGTGCATTACTGATAAAACAGCATGACAAATCTCAGGGAAAAATCATGTACTATTGGATAATTTCCTTGATAAATGGCCAAGTATAATATTTTGTCTCATTTGTTTAACTGGGTTCTCTTTATCTACTTTTAGGACTTGTGTGAAAATCTGATGATGTTTTAGGTCATTTTTATGCAGAAATTTATAAAGTTTTAAAGGCTTCACAAACTTTCAAGCATCGCTGTATGTGTGAATTTAAAGTTATAATTGTGCCTGATGTTCACGTTTTCTGTGGTCCCTGCAGATGTTCAGCAGATGGTTCTGATTAAAGAAGCTCCTGAAGTACAGATGCTTGGGATGGATCAACAGGATCCAGAGACCCTCAACATAAAGGAGGAAGATGAGGAACTGTGGACCAGTCAAGAGGGAGAGCAGTTTTGTGTGAAAACAGAGACTGATGACCCCGGGTTTGCATTCACTGCTGTTCCTTTGAAGAGTGAGGAAGATGAAGAGAAACATCTATTTTTACAGCTTCATCAGCACCAAGTAAAAGAGGAAGATCTTCCAACCAGCAGTTCAGCTGACCAGATGAAAGCATCAACTGGTGGAGAGGACTGTGGAGGAGCAGAGACTACCAGGAACCCAGATCTAAATACTTATGGAGATGATTGCAGCTCTTCAGAGACTGAAGTCAGTGAGGATGATGAAGGTGATGATGTGAATGACTCTGACTCTCAGCTAAAAGACTTATCAGACTCTGGGTCAGAACCTGAAGACGGTGACAAAGACTGGAAGAAGAGCAGAGCTCCTGAGTCAGGCGTAAACACTGTCAACAAATCTTGCAGCTTCACTGAGCATGGGAAACAATTTCACAAGACAAGTCAGTCAGTGATGTCTTCAAGTTGTTTGGTTGTCAAGGAATGTGTTGAAGTGAAGAAAACTGGAGGCTCAGTCGAGAAAAGACAGTCAAGACAGACCTCATTTAGTTGTAAAGACTGTGGAAAAAGATTTAACAGAAAGGGTGATCTAAACAAACACATGATAGTTCACACAGGACAGAAAGCATTTGTTTGTGATCTTTGTGGACAAAGGTTTGGACGGAAGTCAACTTTAAACAGACACATGATAGTTCACACAGGACAGAAAGCATTTGTTTGTGATCTTTGTGGACAAAGGTTTGGACGGAAGTCAGATTTAAACACACACATGATAGTTCACACAGGACAGAAAGCATTTGTTTGTGATCTTTGTGGACAAAGGTTTGGACAGAAGTCAATTTAAACACACACATGATAGTTCACACAGGACAGAAAGCATTTGTTGTGATCTTTGTGGACAAAGGTTTGGACGGAAGTCAATTTAAACACACACATGATAGTTCACACAGGACAGAAAGCATTTGTTTGTGATCTTTGTGGACAAAGGTTTGGACGGAAGTCAATTTAAACACACACATGATAGTTCACACAGGACAGAAAGCATTTGTTTGTGATCTTTGTGGACAAAGGTTTGGACAGAAGTCAAATTTAAACACACACATGATAGTTCACACAGGACAGAAAGCATTTGTTTGTGATCTTTGTGGACAAAGGTTTGGACAGAAGTCAAATTTAAACACACATGAGGATCCACATCAGAGAAAAGCAGTTTAACTGAATAATAACCTTTGTTTTGTCTTTTTTAATTTCATATAAAATAATGCATTCCTTTCAGTAATGTTTTTTCTTTGTACCTTTATTACCAAACGTTTGATTTTTATATTTGACCACTAGGTGGTGCTTTGATTTTTAATATGAGAGCTTCTGTAAAAATCTAGTTCAACTTAAGGCCCCGCAGCGCTCTGCGTAAGGCAGTACGCCGCTGTATGCCGTACGTACGCAGAGGCACAAGCGTAGCCCCGCAGGGCACGAACGCGCAAAGCTCAAATTTTACGACCGCGTACGCGAGCGCGTTGTCTCACAATAAACTGCCCGGCGCCGGACTGTTTTGTATGTGACACAAATGTATTAAATTCCCCTTCTTCATCCCTGATCTGGCCTTTTCTTTTGTTTTTTGCCAAAAGTCAAGTGATAGCTTTATCCTCCGTTGACTCCATGACTGAAATGAATGAATTTGTCACGAGCGAATTAAACTCGGGTCCTACGTGGCTGCGCGAGGTTCTACAGATTTCCTGGTGGGCTGTAGGACCAGCGCTCCCTGTTTTTAGTTTTATTTTTTAGAACTTTTTATTAACATATAAAGTTTAGAACACCGCAGAGGCTGCAGCCAGACAGCTCGTGCTGTTTTTTTTTTCACCCGACCTGTCAATCAATTAAGTAGGCGTGTCAGCAAATGACCAATCAGCGACCTCAGTTTGTCCAGTATTTAAACACTTTGCGCGCAGCTGCTCAAATTACGACAAGAATTTGGAGCAAAAACGCGAGCATTTAACGCGAGAACTAACGCAGAGCTGTGCCTGTGAACGCGTGCGCACAGAACATGTGCGTAGAGCGGCGTACAGGCCGTACACAGAGCTATGCCGGGGCCTTTACACCAGTAGAGGTACCGGTACATTTTTCATGGTTAGTCACTGAGGAGTCCCGTCTCAACGGTGGACGACAGGTGCAAACAAGCTACACACAGCTAAATGCACAGCAAACAGTTAAAATGTGCTGCAATCATATGAATAATCCTAACTCCTAAACAAAAAACAAATGCAACAGAAAAAAAATCTTCAATCACAGAAAATAGATGAAGAAACACACAATAAAATAAAAACATGCTGCAAATACCAAAAACACCAAAACAACTGAAAATAAGATGTGCTAAAAACTTAAAAAAATAAAACAAGTATAGGTGGTCCCCAACTTACGAGCGCCCTGACCTACGAGCGTCCGATTTTACGAGATTATCATAATTAATAAAAATATGAAATAATAAAAAAAAAAATTATTATTATTATTATTTTTTTTGTGTGTGTGTGTTTAAATGTTCTTAATTTCATGTGTACAGCACTTTGTTGCAGCTGTGGTTGTTTTAAATGGCTTTATAAATACGTAAAGTATCATCATTATTATTTTATGCTTTTTTGAACAACTTCCTGCGGGAACCAGGAACCGGAAATACCGCCTCTGCCATTTTACATTCATTAGTTCCAGTCTTGGCACTCGGCAGCCGGCTTTGGAAGACTGTTTCTCCCATTAGAGGATGCCTCATACGGATAAATTAACTGGAAACACTCCCTGAACTCTGTGAATGTCTCAGACCTGGAGCAACAGCCGCGATCGCTCCGCCGATCGCTCCCACCGCACGAGACCAGTAGCTCATGGTATGAGCTAAGGCTAACATGCTAAAGCGGACCCCACCGGAGCTGCAGATTCGACAGCCGGCTTTGTGCGATCAGAGGTTCCTGGAGCTCGGATCGATGTCGGCCTGGAAGCCGAAGATATCGGGGGACAACGAGCTAACTTGGAATAACAAAGCCGACAGCATTTTTGGAGATGCAGATAAACCGGACTGCCCGGAGCTGCGGATTCGGGGGGGCTAAATGCTAACAGATGCAGCTGAAGGCGGCGCACGTAGACGGCTTTCGGTAAGTTATTAAAACTTTTTCTGTATGAAGTTAGGATACTAACAGTCCTTTCTGTCTGGACTAGACAGTTGCACTGCACTTTGACTGCACATAGAGCGTGCGGAGGGGGGGGGGGGTACGTGTCTGTCGCGTGACAAATGGAAAAGTACAGTGGCGGAAGGTTACATGAGCACTATTTTCTGTACCCCCACCCCCAAAAAAACAAAGGCGGAGAAAAGCACTGTTGTACAGAAAAAACTGTACAGGTATGTGTTTATAGATGAATGTGTGGTGTAATGTGCTAGCTAACTGCTTGTACATGGGCGTAGCCAGAATTTTGTGGGGGGCGGTTCGTTTTAAAGGAGAAGTTGACAATGCTGAACTGATGTGGCTGGATAGCTCAACTGATAAAGCGTCAGCTTTCAGTCCCAAAGGTCGTGAGATCGAGTCCCGCATGGTACAACATTTTTTTTTTTTTAATTCATTCCAAATTAAAAAAGCACAAGAAAACTATTTACAAAACAGCAAGGAATAAAACAATGCATTAAATGAAAGGAATCAGACGAAGAAAATAATCTTATCTGCCCCTTCTCAAACTATTTTTTTTCCAAACACTCTTTTATTGGATAAAAAAAGAAGAATGTGTTAACCACAGCCTGTGGTTAACACATTCTTCTTTCTTCACAGGCGCATATTAACTACTTTTTTTATCCAATAAAAGACAAATGTAAAATTAGTTGTTTGAATCAAGTGTTTGAAAAAAAAAAATAGTTTGAGAAGGGGCAGATAAGATTATTTTCTTCGTCTGATTCCTTTCATTTAATGCATTGTTTTATTCCTTGCTGTTTTGTAAATAGTTTTCTTGTGCTTTTTTAATTTGGAATGAATTAAAAAAAAAAAAATGTTGTACCATGCGGGACTCGATCTCACGACCTTTGGGACTGAAGGCAGAGGCTTTATCAGTTGAGCTATCCAGCCACATCAATTCAGCACTGTCAACTTCTCCTTTAAAAGTGGGCGGTTCGTTCGAACCCCCCGAACCCCCCTTGCCTATGCGCATGTTGTAAATAAAGTGTTGTGCATGTTTAAGGATCAGTATGTACGCTTGTTCAGTCTCATGTTGATAAACGGGTGTGCACCGCAGCGCTAGCGTCTTTTTTCCGATTTGAGAGTGAAGTTCCGGTTTTACAAGATAGCTACGTGCGGGCCGTTCCGAGGTACGAATTGAGCAACTCATAAGTACGGAACTCGCTCGTAAGTCGGGGACTACCTGTATACAGACCACTAGGGGGGCTTGTCCACCAAGTCACATTGGACCAGATCCCCTGTAAATACATTTTAGCTGAGCTGCCACTTTCTGAAGTCATAATACTTTCATAGTATGCAAGGATACATAAAATGTCTCAAGTAAAGAGAGGTTTTGGTAATGTAAGGAAACAAAAAGTAGCTGCTATTAAAAGTAAAGTATGGCAGAACATTAAACATTGGCAAGACAATGGCTTTAAATGATGTAATTTGCTATTTCATAGGAAAACCAGAGACAATATATTACGATAAACATGAAAAAGAAAGCACTAGATAATTTTGCCACAATATGAAATTGGAAATGATGAGTAAGGTTATCAAAACAAGCAGTAAGTCCAGCTAAGATGATCTGGCACATTTGTAAGATCTGCCAATGTATAGTAGAAATACTACACTCTAAAATCTGCTGGGTTAACAATTTAATATGTAACCCAGTGCTGGGTCAAGTTTGGACCGAGCTAACTCTGGGTTGTTTTAACTGAACAGGGTTGGGTTGACGGTTTGACCCAGCAAGCTGGATTAGGGCTACTACCCAATGATTTGGTTAAACTGACCATTGTTCAAAGCTTAAGTTACCCAAAATTGAGTTGAAACCCAACACAAGGTTTATTGGTAACACTTTATAATAACTACACCTTATTTAGCCTTATTTAAGCATTAATAAACATTTAATTAACATTGAAAACATCATTAATTAAGGATGATTCACACTTAATACACTATTAATTAACACACTTATTAACGCTTTATACATAAAGAATAATGAGTTCCAAAACCTACGTACTCAATGTTTATTCATGCTTAATAACTCATGAATTAACTATGCTATCTATATTTGTGAATGCTCAAATTAATGTGCTTTCACCACATGTATTAAATGCGTACTAATTGTTAAATAATGTTTGAATTCACTATCTATTAATCCTGCAATGCATCATTAATTAAGGCAGTTGCTAGTAGTTACTTAAGTGTATTTGTGAACCCTTCTAAAGTGAAGACTATTCATTCTTTATTAAGGTTTTGTTAATGTTGAATAAATCCTAAATAGTGTAGTGATATAGGCCTCTGTCTTGACCTTCAAGTACACCTCTCCACATCTTTCTGAAACTCTAAGTGTTACACCTTCTTGAAGCCCTCAAGGAGACAAATGGACACTTATATTTTTTACAATTATTATGAATTAATGGACACTAATTAATCAGATTGAACTTTCTCTTTAATGTGTGTTAATTCAGAATTGATCTACAGTATATTTTTGTCATTTTTAATGATGATCTGTTACTTGCATGACTGTGACCTTCTGCTGGTTTTATTTCTGCAAGAGCAAGCAGACTCTGTCGCTAAGGCAGAAGTCAGGGTAAGAGCTGTTCTCTTCCTTCTCTTGTTTTGTCTTCAAGCTAGACTCAACAGGACAGTCCACCTGGTCGTTTATGTAAACAGTTTTCCTGTTGTCCGTCAAGAGTCTTTCTGCCTATGGAATTAAACTTCCATCTCTTATTTTGTTAATACCAGCCAGTAGTCATTTAGGAGGTGGGTCAGACCCCACCTCCCATATAAAGGGGCACTTCCTATTTGGAAGTTAGTGCTTTGGGAGAACTAACTGACAACTTGCTTCTCTCCTCTGGAAAGCTGGAGACGGCCCGGTCAGCGCTGGACTGGCAATCGGGCGTACCGGGCAAATCCCCGGTGGGCCGGTCAGCCCGTCGGTGATTTTTGGGCCGCTCGGGCGGTCCTGACTGTCATGAACCAAAAAAATAAATTATAGCTATTTTTTGTCAATCGCGACGGCCGATTGGTTGATTTTCTTGAACGACATCGAGTTAATCCAATGAAATCTCTCAGCACTCTTTGGCGGGCGGGGCGGCCCGTCCGACCAGATCAGCCCCTCCCCTTAGACCAATCAATCAGTCATACACGACAGAGAGGAGAAGACAACAGCATGGAGAGCAGCAAAAAGCGAAAAGGAGGCGCCGAAAAAAATAGGATTAAAAAGAGACGAGCCCTTCAGGCAGATGCTACAAAATGTATAAAAATAACTCAGATGTTTGCTGGTGGTGGCTGTGGAGCGGCTGCGGCCACCTCGGCAGCAGCAGCCACAGGTGGTCCCGACAGCGGGGGTCTGCAGGTGGATGAGGCCGAGAAATGGCGACAGGGGCGCGGGGGGAGACCCGCGGCAGCCGCAGATGCGAGCGTGGGAAATACTCAACTTCAGGTAAGAAGTGATGAAAATACACATGACTCTGAGTCTAATACAGGGTGACCAGCTGCCGCTGGGCTGGGTGGGAGTGAGAGAAGGTGAATAAAAGGCAGAGGATGCGCAGCACCGGGTCCTGCTCGCCGCCGCCTACACTATGACGAAAAATAAATAAACACACAGCACAAGAAAATGTATTTGATTTATTCGTATGCTTATAATAAATAAAAAAACGACAATGCTTTGCATACAGCAAAACAAAGACTGGGAAATGGACGGTTAGGTCAGTAAAAGTAGATTCTCAGAAAAACATGTTTTCTTTCTGTTCTTCCTGAAGCAAAACACAATTGAAGCAGTAAAAAATATTTGAGAATGATCTTGTGTAACTTAACGTAACTTAACATCTTTTTTTTTGTCCCACACTAGAGTTTTTGGGATCTGGTCACCCTAATCAGATATGAATCAGGTTTTGGTGGTTTTTCTGCTTGCTAATTTTTCACACATGTAGACTGTTTAAAAATTTAGTTTCTATGCTAGCTAGTGATAGTGATCTTAGTGATTGAGTCACTTTATTTTAAAGATTATTAAAAATCTTGGCAACAAATTTCATCATGGATTTGTTGTGTCAGGCGATTTATGTTAGTATAAATTTATTGATTAAGCTTGAAGTTTTATCTTACTGACAATGTCTGAGTTAAGACACTTCTCTTAACCTAATACTGCAAATAAAACAAGGCATTTATTGAATTCTATAGCAGCTGTCTTGACTGAAAGTCTTCTTAACATGATCGTAACCGACACGAGTGTCCATTGTCAAAGATAACGACTTCACTATAATAGTTCATATTTTTATTTCAGGTTACACTCTTCCCTCAAAGACACATTTCACAAAGCTCATGGAGAGAAAACATGAAGAGACTTTCAAGGATATAGCACACATTTTTGTATATTTTTATGTTAATTCCTTTTTTTACTGAGGCTAAGACAAATATTTACTTACTTAGTCATTACAAATTAATATTATGGTAACAGAATTTTCAAACAGCAACCTGTTTTTGTGCAATTTGCTCTGTCAGTCCAATTTTTTTTATTTTGAAATGAAGAGGTCAAAATTAAATGTTTTTGCAAACAATAATCAAACGACTAATAAATTATAATAATTGTTAATTGCAGACCTAATTTAAAATACTTTTTGGTAAAATGTTCTCATGGGCTATTGCTAATTCCTGAACCTTGAGTTTGTAACTAAGATAAGGCATGATGATTAAACAGCAGCACTCCCAGGATTAAAAAAAAAATCCTATTTTTACCAGAGCTTTTACAAATAGCTCAGTTGAGATAATGATCAGGCTTGTGGGGGGTTTTCTTACAAGGAGGGAATGCCTTGAGGGTGCTTGTGTGGGGGTTGATAGGTGTTAAACAGGGGGGGTGATAAGTTGGGGGGTGGGCTTGTGTCTATTGTTTGCCAATGAATAGGAAATATTCCAATGTAATTGCTGGTTTCACCTTTTCAAACATCCACTTCTTTTACCTCCGTCAGTGTTGTAAACTATGATTTTATTCTAAGCACCTTGTTGGGTCAAGGGAAAACAGACATAAATACAAGCAATATCTAAGAGTGATTGCTGTTAGCACATCTTGCTCTGACTATAATCATTCTGACAGGGTGCCATGATAACATGGGTCATCATAGAATTACTGACTTAAATAAAAAAGTATCTTTTCATTACAGTTTGCAAGCACTGTCACAAGAAATTTGTTTCCATTCACGAGCGTCATTCTCTTTCCATCAATACCTGGTGGGCCACTCTGCTCAAAATGCCCGGGCCGATTTTTTGTCCCAGTCCAGCCCTGGGCCCGGTCATTGTGTCAAATCGACCCACGTCTCAGCTGGAGTTACAGTAAAGCTTACTGTAACTCGTCACTCATCTTCAGGAAGAATTTGTTTTCTAAAGTTTTATTTTGAAAATCAGTCTGTGCGCTTGACCGTTGTTTCCTGCCGAGGGAGGCGAGTTTCCTCGTATCGTGAATCAGCACACTCACGCTGAAGTTCCAACTGGACGGCCACTGGACAAACCCATCCACGTGTGTGTCCACAAACTTCTCCACTCTTGTCTCCAAGAGACGAACCGTCAACAGGTAACGAGTCGTGGTGTGTTTGAGCGTACGGGAGCCCAGCAGCTGCTCGTGTGGGGAAAAAGGTGTCACCCAGTCTGGTTCAAAGTAACCAACTTTAGTTAACTTAGCTTTCATCTTCTTCCTCCTATTTCTTCTTTTCATAAGCTATTAATCTGTCAAGTAATGTGCCAACAGAAAGGTCCAACTGTCTGTTTGTTTTTAATTTGAATTCTTGTCAACGTAGTTATTAAATCAGAGCTAATATCGATACAAATGTTTAATGTAATTTTTGTGATAGTTTCAATAAAAGGTCTATTTTTTTGGTAGACCAACATAAGTTGAAGCCTCTCGTGAAATTACATTTCTGGCTAATCACATCGTTAGATTTGTTGATTTAATCTGAAAAAGTTGAGACCCCGTTTAACTGATGGTAAGTTTGAAACAGTCTAAAACCTGCTCAAATCTATCATCTAATCTATAGGTAAGTCAGTAAACTGACCTCGTTTGTGTTTAATTACACAAACGGCCTATAGATTCCTCTACATATTGGTGGCCGCGTACGGTCTGCTGAAAGATTAAATTGATAAGTTGTTTTTGTAGCCTAAGTGCTCATAACGTGTTGGCTTAGTTTTGCATCCTGTTGTGGACTTATAGGATAGTTTTGGCTGGTGAGTGTCTCAGAGATTGCTAATAGTGGCATTGTCTGGTGCGTTTTCCCGTTAGAATTATTCTTTTCTTTCACTTTTGAACGTATGTTTTGGAGCTGCGGATGAATGAATGTTTGTTTTTGTGAGACGTTTCATTACGTGTCGCGAGGCTGCATGCATTTTTTCGTTTTGTGACCGCCGTGTCACCTCTGCTTCATTTTATTGCATCTGCGATTTACTGTTAAACGTCTGTTTCACACATATGCTGCTCCATTAAGTGCCTTTTTCTGTTACAACGTGTGTTGCCGAGGTTCGGGTGAAGCCCACTCCGCTTTTGGACCGGACTTGATCCGGTTCCGTTTGACGTAAAGTCCGTTGTTGTACACAGTTAGCGCGCTGCCTTCTTTGGAAGGCGTGGGAGTTAGCCTGGATGTGTTTGAGCTCATTTACAGAATTTTCTGCGGTGTAAAAATACGTTTATTTTGTGAAAGTGTGTCCAGAACTCTTTGGGTCAAGCTAGTCGTTAGCATTACAGTGACAAAATGGCTGCTTAAAACGCTGTGATTGGTCCATTGTGTGTTGTGTTCAAGAACGTTGGTTTCTGTAGACTGCTGGTTGTCAGATTCATTTATGTACACATTTCTGACGGTTTATTTGTGTTGTTTGAGTTCTATGCACGTGATATCGTCGAAGACTGGCTTTACCGCGGTGTTTTGCGATATTTATGACTGTTTTAGAACGTTGAAAAGTCCGTTCCACGCTTTTGTTCGACCGACCGCAGGTCCGTGAACACACCGCTCGAACGGCACGTCGCACGTGGGCGGCGTTAGGTTTGGAAGACACAGTTTCCCATGAAAACTTGGGTTTTAGAACTACAGTTCTGTCTTCGCTGTGATTGGTCGATTACGCTGTAAGTGTTGACGCTTGCGCAGTGGGTGGAGCCCCGCTCCTCATCAACTTTTACTTCGGTATACCTGCTCTTACAGACTTCATGCTTGTTTGTCCGTTACTATCTCTGAAAAGACTGTTTCATCGCGGTGTTTTTGGGATTTTAATGGGTGGATTGAGTCTGTTGCTCTGTTGACTGCCGATCGCCATGTGACCAGGTCACGTGACGCCGGGAGCTGCAGCTCCTTTATGGGCCCGACCTTTTTTCTTTTAAACGCAGTTTAAAATGTTTCACAGTCCAACCGATTTTACTCACATAATTTCATTTTTGTGAGAAAGGGGATACTAGAGTTTTGTCACGTCAGGACTCTAGGTCTGTCTGATTGATGTTTTTGATCCGTTGTTAGACGTCTGAATGTTTGGCAGCTCAGGCTGCACTCACAGGCGACAACAGCGCCTGTATAGCGGTCAGAGAGATAAATTGCAGTCGCTGTGATAAACTGTTCCAGCGCTGTGGCCCCATCTGCTGGTTACTAGAGAAGACGCAGTCTTCCTGTAATTTGTACATGTTTGGACGTTCCTGTTTTTAAACGGGGAACAATTTGAAGTATTGTACTCACAGCACACTTTATTTTGATTTTCGCAGATAATCAAATGTTGATGGCAGTACAGTTACACAGATTTAATACAGACTTGTCTGCTTTTTGATAAAACTTGACACTTTTATCATCATTTCTGTGCATAACAAGCTGAATGTCCCTGTTTAGTTTAAACTGCAAGTTTAAAATAACACACATGAGGCTTCTTTTGTCTTGATTTTCACAAAATCACACAAAAAACAGCCGATTTTGTTTGACCTTGTCACAGGTCGACAAATTAATAGGAATCACTGATTTTTATTTAATTTCACATCCTGGCATCACATGGTGAGAATGCACACTGTGCCATAAGACCCATTTTACTTGATTTTTCACAGGAAATCAGTACAAAGATGGACGTTCTAGCGAACGTCCTTCAGGAACCAGGTGAACATCCCCTGGTGTTTTACGACAGGCTCCTCTCTGCTTACACAAAGGACAAACCTGTTCCTGGAATTGAGGAAGATTACCTGTTTAAAAGTCGGTTCACTTTGAATCTGATACCTTTCATAATGAAATGTGTTTGCTTCAATGTTAGTTGCGAAGAGAGTACCATGGCAGAAATTAAACAATGTACTGTGGAATTTTTTGACATGCTCGAACAGCGAAAAACACCCTCAGTGGTGTGCCCAGGTCAAAAGGTCACATCCCACTCGCAGGAAGTAGAAGAGGTTCCCTCTCCTTCAGAGTGCGAGAGGTCACAGGTTTTTCATAATAAAAAACACCAGCATGGTGCTACGAGCTGTAAAAGTGACTCTGATCGGTTCATGGGAAGTTCTGCTGCCCCTGCCCCTCAGGTTGATGACCCTGAGATGAGCAGAGAACCACACAAGGCAGGTGTTCGCTCTCTAGATGAACCCAGATGGTTCGGATCGAACCAGAAGAGTTCTCTCAGGGATCTCACGGTAGGTGAGATTCGAAGGCGGTTGCATGGGAACTGTGAACCATTGAAAAATGGTCTGTCCCAACATGTACCCACGAGAAGCGGCCCTCCTGCCCCTGCCCCTCGAACTGCACAGTTTGAGACGGGCAATGAGTCACACATGCTC
>JBBPBX010016694.1:13532-33603 GCA_038048925.1 Garcialebias charrua | reverse complement strand
ACTGCCTTTTGCAACAACTCAGTGCACACAGTTGACAACAACAACGTCAACACTGACATAAATGCTGACAGCAAGCAAATTGCTGATGATCAGCGTCCTAAAAATCAAGATGCTGACAGCAAACAAATTGCTGAAAATCCACATCCTGAAGGTCATGAGGCAGACAGCCATCATGATGCTGACAGCGACGACGATTACACAGACAGAGTCACACGTACACAGAAACGTGTGGAAAAACCTGAACGGTTTCTGTGTAACTTTATAAAAAGGGGGATAGCTAAGAGAGCTTACCTGCCACTCACATTGGAAGGGGTCCTCGCGCAAGAAGCACTCCTGGTTTGCGGCTCAGACGTGTCCATGTCAGCCAAACTGTTTGAGGAGCTAAGGACCGCCGCTAACGATGTTGACAGGCAAATACCCTTTGTGAAAGACACTTATGGTGAGCAACAAGGCCTTGCAAAGACGAGAACAACCCTAATAGCCATGGTTCACATGCAGATTGGCGAAATGTCACTATACCACCCGGTATATGTGTCTGAACTTGACTCACTCCAGACTCCATTTGTGGTTGGCCAAGATTTTATTAATCGCTTTGAAGCGATTATAAATTATGGCAATCAGACAATGTGGGCCACAGTGAGCAGTCCACTGCCAATCGTGGTACCTCCCCAAGGTCAGGACACTGACTGTCTAACAGCAGGTACCGCTGAGGTCACATGGGATTCCCCAACCGAGACCACAGACCCGGTAAGTGAACCTTCAACTACAGGTGAGACAGAGGAGACTCAACAGTTGGACCAGACTCTGGCCCATCACGAGGACCTCCTCTGCGAGCTGACACCTTCAGCACTCACTGAGCACTACCTACCACCGGTAGAAGAGGGTGTGGAGATCCAAGGGTCCCACACCGATGACGCTGTACTGTCCTGTGGGACAGGTAATTCGGCATACGGCCAAGATTGCAGTGAAGTCTTGGTTCAAGGACATCCGAGTCCTGGAAGTGACAGTCTACAACACGCTGACAGTCACCGGGACTCCATTGTTACAGATTTTGAGGACCCCTCCTCAAACAAAAGGGGGGTGGACTCACACTTCCTACCACGGGTAGAGGACGGTGTAGAGATCCAAGGATCACACACCGAGAACGCTGTACTGTCCTCTGGGACAGGTAATTCAGTTATCAGCCAAGCTTTCGATGAAACCTTGGTTCAAGAGCTTTTGAATCTGGAACTACTCAGCGATGACATAGTTCTGACAGACTCAAAGAGCACCTCTTCATTCATGAAGTGGGAAGACATACATCACAACGACAGAGACACGCCTGCGACGGCGCCGACAGTTGTGACACACCTGTATTACGCAGAAAGAGGTAAACGTACAGAGGTACGTTGGCCGAAACCTATAAGGTTCCTGTACAAGGCTCCCAATAAACTGTGCGAACAGCTTAAACTAAACAAAGGCATCCTAACTCGTGCCCATGGACGGACGTCCACACCTGTGTGCGTGGTCCCTCATGACCACAGGGGGGTGATGTTAGGTCATGCCCATGTCAAGGACAAAGATTTCAATAACCCCACAAACGACAAAGATCTCGCAAACTCACAGACTTCATGGGAAAATAAGGTCGTCCAAGCACAGGATAGTAAATAAACTAAACAGTTTAAACTATACTAGTTGCGAAAAGAAACCGTTCCAACTAGAACTTAGAAACGCTAAGCATAAAACCCACAACAAAAACTAACCTTAACAACCGTTTAAATCTGCAGGATTTAATTGACATCGGTTATAAAGCTAAGAACTGTTTTTCTTGTGTGTGACACGTTGGAATCTGACGACCAGAGTGAGTTTGACGTAGTGAAACGTTGTTTTTAGTTGCTTAATTGCTACTTTTGTTGTTATTGAAGTTGTTATTGTTTTCTGAACACTCCCAGCCAAAAGAGGTTTTGATTGTTGATAAGTTGAAGACTTAAATGGATTTAACTATGCCAACATGCTGTTCATTTTGTTAAAGATCTCAATCTTTGAAGAGTCATTGTAGATCAATACTACTTAAGGTACTATAATCTACACTGATCTCCCAATCATTTAGGTAGAACCGATTCGATCGTTTCTATTCTAGATCTATTCATTTTGATGAGTCTCGCCATAGACTTCAAAATTTATAGGGAATACCAAATCTTGCGTCGTTCGTCTAAAAGACAACAGACATTTAGACCAAACTAGTTTTCATTTTTTTATTTTAGTTTAACCTAAACTAAATAATGAATGGAGGAATAGTTTGAATGAAGAGGCCTTCGTTACAGAAGCCCTCCACATTTCTATAGGTATAGATCCCTATATCTGATTTTTACAGCATTGATCCACCCCTTAATTGGTAATTTTAGCTGATCTAATCCATGATAGCTTACATACCAGGTGCATATAGGTAGGCCTAATGTAAAATCCCAATCATAAGCCCACCTAAAACCACATAATTGCATGACACATTGAACCAGGGTGGCACCGACTGGAAGCCATCCAGCCTGCAACCTTCGATGTGGGGACCTGCTGATCCAACGTTGGTCTTCAACCTTCATCCAAGGCCGCCTCCTCTGCTTCAATCGAGGGATCCCCTCTACATGCTGATTAAAAACCATTCTTGCTGATGAAATCAATAACCCCCATCGTTGTGGATTTACCGTTGTGGATTATAAGACTTTGTTTTCCAAGGGATCACAGACTCAGTTTTCCATGGGTTAACAGACTATGTTTTCCAAAGGATTGAAAGCTTACCGCAATGGGATTACCTACGAACAGTATGGAATTTCCAAAAACATTATGGAAGTATAATTTTGAACTTTTTTTTTTGACTTTTTTTTTTCCACTTGCTGGATTACATAGAGGTCAGAGACATTCAGTGGTATCCTTTCGTGTTGGAACTCATCTCCAAGGACAGGCGATGACTTCCAAAAAGGGGGACTGTAGTGATACACCTCATCTCTGATATTGTAGGCTTGACCTTCAAGTACACCTCTCTGCATCTCTCTGAAACTCTCAGTGCTACACCTTCTTGAAGCCCTCAAGGAGACGAGTGGACACTTATATTTTTACAATTATTATGAATTAATGGACACTAATTAATCAGATTGAACTTTCTTTTTAATGTGTGTTAATTCAGAATTGATCAACAGTATATTTTTGTCATTTAATGATGATTTTACTAAGCTGGTATATTTTAAATATGCCAAAGTTAAGAGAACATCTCAGAATGATCTTGCTTTAAACTGTCTGCTCTATGCAGAATAAGTGTCTAAAGTTGAATGAACAATCCTTCGTATTTGTTTGAACTGTTTTTGGAACGAAGGAAAAGTGCTAGACATAGCTTGCTTTCGGTCTCCCGTCCTTTCTAAAAACAATGAATCTGTTCTCAAAACAAAGTACATGGCTTGTTCACATGCACCTGCATCTTCTGACGTATGTTCTTTACCTGTCACTCAGACGAACTGACCTTCAAAGTCACTCCTTCTCTAGTGATGGACAGCCAATCAGCAGGAAGTATGTGACTAAGTCACACCCCCTTCTTAAAGGGGCACTTCCTGCATTTTTCCCTTCAGTGCTTGGGAGAGAACTAACTCGCAACTGGCTTCTCTCCTCTGGGAAAGCTGGAGACGTTCCGGTCAGTGTGTCAACTAGACCCACGTTTCAGCTGGAGTTACAGTAAAGCTTACTGTAACCCACTCACTCATTTCTGAAAGAATTTGTTTTCTGAAGTTTTACTTTGAAAGTTCAGCCAGTGCGATTGGGGCCTGTTCCTGCCGGTGAAAGCGTGCTCCTGGTTCGTCTGATCCAGCCATACACGCACGAAGTCTACTGGACCTGAGCGGGACCACACAGTCCGTTAGTGTCCACAAACTTCTCAGCCCTCACCTCCTCTAGACGTATCGTCACCAGGTAAAGAGGCTTGTTTGTATGTTGCACGTGTCGGAAGTACAGCTGGACCTGTTTGGGAAAAGCTGCCACCCTGGTTGGTTCAAAATAATCAACTCCAGTTAACTTAGCTTTCATCTTCTTCCTCCTATTTCTTATTTTTCATAAGCTATTAATCTGTCAAGTAATGTGCCAACAGTTTAAGTTCCTAACTGTCTGTTTGTTTTAATTTGAATTCTTGTCAACGTAGTTATTAAATCAGAGCTAATATCGATACAAATGTTTAATGTAATTTTTGTGATAGTTTCAATAAAAGGTCTATTTTCTGGTAGACCAACATAAGTTGAATTCTCTTGTGAAGTTACATTTCTGCCTAATTACAGTAAAAGCAATTTAATACTAGGGATGGGGCAGATCCAATCCAGTATCGGTATCGGTATCCGATACCAGCATTATTTAAGTATCGGGTATCGGATCAAACCTGCCGATTTTTTTCCGATCCAGCTTCAAAGAGCACTTGTGTTCAATCACATTCTGTGACTGCACTTCTTAACATTGTGTGAGATAAACCCAATGAAGACACTCCCCTTAACCAATAAGAGAGTTGATTTTGTTGTCTTTCCCATTATAACCAATAGTTATAACCAATAGTTTGTCCAGCTAAAGCTGAAAAAACTAAAAAAGCGCTAAGCATGATGGGAAACACAACACAGCCACTCCCCTTAACCAATAAGAGAGTGGATTTTGTTGTCTTTCCCATAATGCTTAGCGTTTTTTTAGTTTTCCAGCTTTAGCAGTGAGCCATGAGCTACTGTTGTTTTTAGTTTTCCAGATTTAGCTGGAAAAGTTTTCCAGCTAAATCTGTTTTCCAGCTATAATCCACTCTCTTATTGGTTAAGGGGAGTGCTGTGTTGTCTTTCCCATCATGCTTAGTGCTTTTTTAGTTTTTTCAGCTGCACCATGAGTAAGGAGGACATGTGTGTGGTATAATTGCCTCCTGTCCTGTGTGCTGTTAAAAGTGTCTTCATTGGGCTTATCTCACACAATGTCAAAATGAATAGTTTGGGTGCAAAAGTTTCATTATACACAGTTACATACCTGAACAGTATCGGATCGGAAAAGTATCGGTATCTGTCGATACTGAGTTAATAAGTATCGGTATCGGATCGGAAGTGAGAATTGTGGATCGGTGCATCCCTATTTAATACCGGAAAAAGGAAGAACTCGCGAATTGGTGGCAAGTTTGTGCAGATTAAAGTCTGCTCAGACCTGCGCATCTAAAAATATAGGGAAGTCAGTAAACTGACCCGGTAAGTCCTATATCTCTACAATAATGGTGGTCCAGTAAGTGTTTAAATACCTTACCCCACATTATTCGTTACAATGGCAAAAAAAAAAAAAAATTCTACAAATAGATTTGAAACCAAACCATAAATAGCATTCCGGCTCTCGACAAAGCAAGTCGCATATCTTTTTGCTCCTTCCCTCCCTAAGTTTTTCCTCCTCCCTGCTTGCTTTTTTTGTCTCGTCTGACTCTTCAGTGCTCACTCGAACCAATTTGCGATGGATTTAATAAATTGGGCTGTTTCTTCAATAGATAAGATTTTTTCCACGAAGCGGACCGTGCCAGGAGAAGCGGTCTGCCCCTCTGACACACACGCGGTTGGATACATGATGGACTCATGGGGACAGTGGCAGCCTATGTGTATGACCGTGTTGACTGTCGAAGACGTGGAAGATTTGTGGATTATTGGCCTATTGGTAGCAGCTGCTCTGTTTTTTGGCGTCGGCGGAGCTGTCTGTTACCTGAAGCTGAGGAGAGCTTCGGCGGCTATCAGCGCGCTGGCGAAACTCCCTGATCAGCAAGATTCTCTGATCCGAGCCGTGAGCTCCTCATCCCAGCTGTTGTATGAGCTCAATCGCACGTTGGGAGCGGCGGACTGCCGCGGACCTGCTGGGCGCTTTGGAACTCGTTTGCAGCCGCCCGGGCTCCATCAGGGCACGGATGGGGGTTCATAGAATCGGAACCTCATATGATTTGGAATTTTGGCCCTGAAACAGCGTCTGGACTTGGAAGGCTGCAGTGAAAAAGAACATTGTGGTCTGAATTGGAACAAACAAAGAGACTATCTAATCTGGTTTCTGCACATGTCCTTGAAAAGAGGCCTGTTTGGAAACTTTTCTCCTGGAGCGTAGAGCTGGAGTGTCACTGCTGACCTCACCCGCCCTCCCCCCCCCAGAGATCTCTGTGTGTGCCTCGGATAACGCCCAGCTGCACAACTGCTGAACTGTGTTCTATGAAGTTACTCGCAGACTCTATATCTCCTTGCATGTCGTCAAAACTGCAACAATGTCTCGTGTGGTTGTGCTTCTGCTGATAGAGTTTTTGGGACTTTATCATGGAGTGTCTTCAGGCAATCTTTGATAAATTCTTTTTTTGAATATCACAAATGATACCTATTGTGTTTTTCCTTTTTCCATATCTGTTTTGCTCTCATTCAGGATGGATGAGAGATGGCCGCGCTGACGAACATACATATGTTTTGAATATATATGTTTTGAATTGCTGCAGCTTAACATTCTCTACCCCTCCTCTGGATGACTGTGTTTACATGATCACGTTGTATTGGTTTACTGGTGCAATGTTAATAAAAAAAAAATCTCTCTCTCTAAAGATGATGACAATAAATACTAGAAGATGAAGAATCCAAAACAAACCTGTACTATTCATTGCTAAATTTTTGCTTTCGTCTGGGCCTTCAAACATCGGCGACATGGACAAGGCTTCAATGAGAATACGCATAAATTCTCTCCGTGGGCCACCCAAATCGATTGCCTCTTCATTTTTTCTGAAATCATCAGAAAATTTCACGTTCATTGAGAAATGTGGATTGTATGTTACCCTCTTAAATCCATGTATGGCACCATCGAAAACTGCAAAACGATTTATGTTAAACTTACAGTGCATTTCAGTGTCAATTTTTTTTGGACAACTCTTCAAGAATGTCCTTCACAGGCAAGGTCTTGGGTGAAGTTTCAGATCTGAAAGTGGACAACAACAACAAAAAAACACTAAGAAAACAAGGCTGGTCACACATTTAAAATACTCTTCAATCGTTTGGAAAGCCACAACAAGGCTATTTTATGTATTTTACTTTAATCCCAAACATTTTTTAAATTTCAAATGATCATACTCTATATTACCAAGATGACAGAAAAATAAAAATAAAATCACTTATCAAGTAGATACTCACAAGTGAGTTTCAATACTGGCCAAAATGGCATGATTCATTTCTTCATCATCAGAAGACAGATCAGAAACACTTGACATCACTGAAAAAATAAGTTGTGTAGTTGGCACTTGCATTTGCAGTAGGTTCATCTTGGCAGACTTCACTGGTGTCAGAGGGGTTGAAGTCTGTAGCAGATGAGCCGGTGCTGATAGAGGTAGGATGTACACTGGCAGTCGTCTGAGTTGCAGTTTGAAAAGAAGGCGGAATATTTGAATTATAGGTGTTAGATGGTCAAAAGTTTGAATGGTTTACTCCTGGCATTTCTTCATCAAAATTCTCCAGCTCATTATTGCAGAAGATGGGATTTTCAGTGGTGTTGAGCTGTTTACTTCTTGCCATGGCTCTTGTTGTTCGAGGAGATATTTGATATGTAGTCATGCTCCTTACTTCAGGATCTTCCTGGAAGATTTAACAAATATATCGTTGGTTACGTATTGTAACCCCAGATTCTATGAATACAAGCAAAGCCCTTTAGGAGCTGTCGCTATAGGATAATTCGCTGGCACGCAGCGCGCACTGAAAACCTTTAGTCCACACCCACCTGCTAGTTGGGCCCTGCTCCGTGTCTATTTAATACAATGACACGAGGTAAACGGCTCCCAAATAGCTTTTCATTCAGCCATTCAGGAACCAGTGAGGCCCACAACCTAAAGGGCTACGCTTATATTCATAGAATCTGGGGTTACAATACGTAACCAACATTCTATGTCATATAAGCTACGCCCTTTAGGAGCTGTCACTATTGGATAAAGGGCGGAGCAGGATATGGTCTATGCCTCACTGGGTCCATTCAGACACCAGCATGAAGCACCTGCTCACACCATTCATCTCATTATTCAGACTCCTTCATGCATAATTACGCATTCCGTACATCATGGCGCATCAGAGGAGGGCTAGGAAAAGAACAGGCCTGAAGTCCTGCATTGTAAGTTGGACAGGCTCATCCCGGCTGTTGAATAACGAGCAGCACAAAACAAAACCAATTTGCTCAGTTTATTGTGTGTGTGATTGTTCAACAACGAGCCAGAGGGAAGGGGTTCTGGCGGGCGAACCAAAAGCTGAGGGAACAAAGCTGTTACTGAGAACCAGAACAGGTCAAAACTTTATTTATGAACAATAAGAAACAACAGTGATCGTGAAACTGTGACTGATAATAAACAACATATGCCACACATCACTTGAGCCGGAAAAGGGTAGCATACCCTCTCCGGGTCTGGGAGGAGGTCCTGCCCCAAGTGGAGGAGTTTAAGTATCTCGGGGTCTTGTTCACAAATGAGGGAAAACTGGAGCATGAGATCGATAGGTGGATAGGTGCAGCGTCCGCAATGAAGCGGGCGCTGTACCGGTCTGTCGTGGTGAAGAGAGAGCTGAGTCAAAAGGCAAAGCTCTCAATTTACCGATCGATCTACGTTCCCACCCTCATCTATGGTCATGAGCTTTGGGTTGTGACCGAAAGAACGAGATCTCGGATACAAGCGGCTGAAATGAGTTTTCTCCGCAGGGTGTCTGGACTCTCCCTTAGAGATAGGGTGAGAAGCTCAGTCATCCGGGAAGGACTCATGGTGTGGTTACACCGAACAGCTTTTCAACCTCCAAAAAGCTTGTCACGCACGCAAGTGGACGCACTTGTGAATGCAGCGTGTCCAGAGCTGAACACCAGAACGCGAAACAGCTGCTGGGTGTGTGGGAGGAGCTTACCGGTATACAGAGTCCTGCGCACTCCGCCAGGCGAGGAGCTTTTTATTTCCGTCTCTGTGGAGCAGACTTGACTGGTCGTGAAGGACTTGTCGCGAACACACAGCTACAATGAGTTTCTCTTCCATAGTACACGACCTCGCGGGTCTTTTCTGTGTCCCACAAACAATACGTCACATAGTGCGCGCGCACCCTCGTTTCCGCGTCACATAGGGACTCTCCCCCTCTCTTCTCCTCCTCTCTTCTCCCCCTCTCTTCTCCCCCCGACTCTCCCTGATTGGTTGACACACCAACCAATCAGGTAGAGTTGAGCGGCGTTTGAAAGTTTGAACCGCGAAATCTTCAGCATGTTGAATGCGCGGTTTGGAGGCTGAAGCCGGTTCACGTGCATGGAAAAACGCTTCTCAGCACGCTCAACACGCACGCGACGTGACGCCCGATGCCAAGACGCGGCTGGAAGCGCGTCCCCCATTGACTTTACATGTAAACTGGACGCTCCTGCTGCTGAAAAGCTGTTCGGTGTGCTCACACCATCAGAGTAGAGCCGTTGCTCCTCCACATCGAGAGGAGCCAGTTGATGTGGCTCGGGCATCTGGTTAGGGTTTCTCCTAGACACCTCCCTGGTGAGGTGTTCTGGGCATGTCCCACTGGGAGGAGGCCCAGAGGAAGACCTAGGACACGCTGGAGGGACTATGTTTCTCGGCTGGCCTGGAAATGCCTTGGGATTCCCCTGAAGGAGCTTCTCCAAGTGGCTGGGGAGAGGGAAGTCTGGGCCTCTTTACTTAGGCTGCTACCCCCGCGACCCGACCCCGGATAAGCGGAAGACAATGGATGGATGGATGGATGCTATACATCAGGCCTGCCCATACCTTTCAAGTTTTGGATTTAAAAATAAGGGAAATTTTCTGCCGGGTACTCCGAGCCATCCCACTACCCAACCAAAGTCCAGGACCCCTTACATTTTAAGACAGGTTTACAAGAAATCTAAAATAACTACCTATCAGCCACTTACAAACCAGTTATGTTTGTGTGTCTATCTAACATTCAAACCTATTTTGTGAAAAGGATTAGTTGCTATAATTTAAAGGGAATGGAAATGTTTGTTAAACCTAAGTTTAGAACCAGTTTAAAGGGTAGGTCTACTACAATAAGAGGAATTGATCTTTGGAATGGACTAGAGTGTAAAAATGTGAAATCCATACTAATATTTAAGAAAATGATTAAAACTATTTTATTGAAGAGTTACATTTAAGTTGATTCTAATATAACAAATTATATTAGATATTTTGATGTGACTGTATATCTCTGATGAGACTGTATTATTTTGTATTACAAATAAGTATATTTATGTTTGAATTGATAGTTTGAATTGATTGTTTGATAAGGAGCAGATATGATAAGAAATGTTTTCTTCTTCTGCTTCCTTTCATTTTATGTTATGTTTAATTTTTCTTTTTTAAAAATTGTCATTGTTTTTAATATGAAATGAATAAAATTATACAATACAATACAATGTGATCACAATCTGATAGGCCTACCTTTGTGCTTGACGGATTTTTCATGCAGTCGGACACTGCGGTAAAGTTAGTTTTACGTTGGAAGTTGGATATTCGAGCTCCGTGGCTTCAGGGGTGCGTTGCTCTCGTCAGTCCGCTTCATGGAGTCTGATTTCGGCAGTCTGACGGACACCGTTCCTTCCCCCATGAGACACTAAAGTCGCAGTTACAAATCTTACAAAACGCGAAATTGTGCCCCCCACCCTACTCTTCTTTTAGGAAAAGTAAATTCGCTGTCCCATTTTTCAAGATATTTACACGAAGTCTTAACTTTTTTGGCCAGGGACGCCTTCTCTCTCGTTACATCTCATTACATCCATCTCTGTGTTTTTCCGGGTCTGCTGCTCCCGCGGCCAGCACAAACATTGCGAGAACTTCCACCGAGGCTACTGCAGGTGGCAGTTCTCGCGAGGCTAGTGACATGATTCAGAGGCATTGGAATGTTTTTTTTAAAGAATATTATCCATCCATCCATCCATCCATCCATCTTCTTCCGCTTATCCGGGGTCGGGTCGCGGGGGTAGCAGCCTAAGTAGGGAGGCCCAGACTTCCCTCTCCCCAGCCACTTGGAGCAGCTCCTCCGGGGGAATCCCAAGGCGTTCCCAGGCCAGCCGAGAAACATAGTCCCTCCAGCGCGTCCTGGGTCTTCCTCTGGGTCTCCTCCCGGTGGGACATGCCCGGAACACCTCACCAGGGAGGCGTCCAGGAGGCATCCTAACCAGATGCCCGAGCCACCTCAACTGGCTCCTCTCGATGTGGAGAAGCAGCGGCTCTACTCCGAGTCCCTCCCGGATGACTGAGCTTCTCACCCTATCTCTAAGGGAGAGTCCAGCCACCCTGCGGAGAAAACTCATTTCAGCCGCTTGTATCCGAGATCTTGTTCTTTCGGTCATAACCCAAAGCTCATGACCATAGATGAGGGTGGGAACGTAGATCGATCGGTAAATTGAGAGCTTTGCCTTTTGACTCAGCTCTCTCTTCACCACGACAGACCGGTACAGCGCCCGCTTCACTGCGGACGCTGCACCTATCCGCCTATCGATCTCACGCTCCAGTTTTCCCTCATTCGTGAACAAGATCCCGAGATACTTAAACTCCTCCACTTGGGGCAGGACCTCCTCCCCGACCCGGAGAGGGCATGCTACCCTTTTCCGGCTCAAGACCATGGCCTCGGATTTGGAGGAACTGATCCTCATCCCGGCCGCATCACACTCGGCTGCAAACCGCTCCAGTGAAAGTTGTAAATCACGAACTGATGAAGCCAGTAGGACCACATCATCTGCAAAAAACAGAGAAGCGATTCTAAGGTCACCAAAACGGATCCTCTCAACACCTTGGCTGCGCCTAGAAATTCTGTCCATAAAAGTTATGAACAGAATCGGTGACAAAGGGCAACCTTGGCGGAGTCCAACTCTCACCGGAAACGAGCCTGACTTACTGCCGGCAATGCGGACCAAGCTCTGACACTGGTCGTACAGGGACCTAAAGCCTGGTTTATACTTCTGTCTTACGTCTTTTACCCCCCGTTGAGTGAGAATTTGAGTGATAAAAGGTTGCGCAACTTCTGGCTGCACTCCTGCTGTGATCCCCCGGTGACAGCCTGTCTTGAATGCAGCGTCTTGCAGTTCTGCTTGGGGGCCACGTACAAGACGGGCTGTCACCGGGGGATCACAGCAGGAGTGCAGCCAGAAGTTGCGCAATGTTTGTTCACTCAACGGGGGGTAAAAGACGTAAGACAGAAGTATAAACCAGGCTTAACAGCCCTTATCAAAGGGCCTGGTAACCCCATACTCCCGGAGTACCCCCCAAAGAACCCCCTGAGGGACGCGGTCGAATGCCTTTTCCAAGTCCACAAAGCACATGTAAACTGGTTGGGCAAACTCCCACGTACCCTCCAGGACCCTGCTGAGGGTGTAGAGCTGGTCCAGTGTTCCACGACCAGGACGAAAACCACACTGCTCCTCCTGAATCCGAGGTTCGACTATCCGACGGACCCTCCTCTCCAGAACCCCTGAATAGACCTTACCAGGGAGGCTTAAGAGTGTGATCCCCCTATAGTTGGAACACACCCTACGGTCCCCCTTTTTAAATAGGGGAACCACCACCCCAGTCTGCCAATCCAAGGGAACTGCCCCCGATGTCCACGCGATATTGCAGAGTCGCGTAAGCCAACACAACCCTACAACATCCAGAGCCCTAAGGAACTCCGGGCGAATCTCATCCACCCCCGGAGCCTTGCCACCGCGGAGCTTTTTAACCACCTCGGCGACCTCAGCACCAGAGATCGGAGAACCCGACCCAAAGTCCCCAGGCTCCGCTTCCTCAGTGGAAGACGTGCCAGTAGGATTGAGGAGGTCTTCGAAGTATTCCGCCCACCGACTCACAACATCCCGAGTTGAGGTCAGCAGCACGCCACCTCCACCATAAATGGTGTTGGTCGCGTACCTCTTTCCCCCCCTGAGACGCCGGATGGTGGACCAGAATCGCCTCGAAGCCGTACGGAAGTCATTCTCCATGGCCTCTCCGAACTCCTCCCACGCCCGAGTTTTTGCCTCAGCAACCACCCGAGCCGCATGCCGCTTGGACTGCCGGTACCTATCAGCTGCTTCCGGGGTCCCACAAGCCAAAAAGGCCCAATAGGACTCCTTCTTCAGCCTGACAGCATCCCTCACTGCCGGTGTCCACCACCGGGTTCGAGGGTTGCCACCACGACAGGCACCAACAACCTTGCGGCCACAGCTCCGATAAGCTGCCTCGACAATAGAGGCGCGGAACACGGCCCACTCGGACTCCATGTCCCCCGCCTCCCTCGGAACGTGTTCAAAGCTCTCCCGGAGGTGGGAGTTAAAGCTCCGTCTTACGGGAGACTCTGCCAGACGTTCCCAGCAGACCCTCACAATACGTTTGGGTCTGCCAGGTCTGACCGGCATCCTCCCCCACCATCGGAGCCAACTCACCACCAGGTAGTGGTCAGTTGACAGCTCCGCCCCTCTCTTCACCCGAGTGTCCAAGACATGCGGCCGCAGATCAGATGAGACAACAACAAAGTCGATCATCGAACTGCGACCTAGGGTGTCCTGGTGCCAAGAGCACATATGGACACCCTTATGCTTAAACATGGTGTTCGTTATGGACAATCCATGACGAGCACAGAAGTCCAATAACAGAACACCACTCTGGTTCAGATCAGGGGGGCCGTTCCTCCCAACCACACCCCTCCAGGTCTCACTGTCATTGCCCACGTGAGCGTTGAAGTCCCCCAGTAGAACAAGGGAGTCCCCAGGAGGCGCACTCTCCAATACCCCCTCCAAGGACTCCAAAAAGGGTGGGTAGTCTGAGCTGCCATTTGGTGCATAGGCACAAACAACAGTCAGAGCCCGTCCCCCCACACGTAGGCGAAGGGAGGCTACCCTCTCGTTCACCGGGGTGAACCCCAACGTACAGGCACCAAGATGGGGGGCAACCAGTATGCCCACTCCTGCTCGGCGCCTCTCACCAGGGGCAACTCCAGAGTGGAAGAGTGTCCAACCCCTCTCAAGGAAACTGGTTCCAGAGCCAGAGCCATGCGTTGAGGTGAGTCCGACTATTTCTAGTCGGAACCTCTCAACCTCACACACTAGCTCAGGCTCCTTCCCCACCAGAGAGGTGACATTCCATGTCCCAATGGCCAGCTTCTGTAGCCGAGGATCAGACCGCCAGGGTCCCCGCCCTCGGCCACCACCCATCTCACATTGCACCCGACCCCTTTGGCCCCTCCCACAGGTGGTGAGCCCATGGGAAGGGGGACCCACGTCTCCTCTTCGGGCTGTGCCCGGCCGGGCTCCATGGGTAAAAGCCCGGCCACCAGGCGCTCGCCAGCGTGCCCCACCTCCGGGCCTGGCTCCAGAGTGGGGCCCCGGTGACCCGCGTCCGGGCGAGGGAAAACTTAGTCCATTTATTTCACTCATCATAGGGGTTTTTGGGCTGCACTTTGTCTGGTCCCTCACCTAGGACCTGTCTGCCTTGGGTGACCCTACTAGGGGCATGAAGCCCCTGACAGCATAGCTCCTAGGATCATTGGGACACTCAAACCCCTCCACCACGGTAAGGTGGCAGCCCAAGGAGGGGTCATTGGGACACTCAAACCCCTCCACCACGGTAAGGTGGCAGCCCAAGGAGGGGAAGAATATGCAGAATATTATAATACAGGAAATTTCCGGGAAAATAATCATTCGGGATGACGACGGGAAAGAGGGGTAAAATACGGTAGTTTCCCGGCCAAAACGGGAGACTTGACAGGTATGGGCCTGCTTGCAAGCAGATGTGAGCCCAGGTTAAAAAGGCTCCATGAGGATTCAAATTCACTCTGATAAAACCCTGAGAACAAAGTGGGTCATTGAGAACTCATATACATCACGTAGCTAAAATCTTATAAAGGAACAAGGCGATGACCACGCAACTGCGGCGTAGGTGTCATCGACTGACATTCCCTCATGCAGAGCTGTTGATGATGAGATGGACCGCGTGGAATGTGCATGTAGACTCTGTGGGGGTTCTAGTCCAATGGCCCTGTAAGCCTCTGAGATAGCCTTACACAGCCAATGAGAAAGGCGCTTTGAGGACAGGGCGGTCTCTGTAATTGACAAACAGATGCTGAGAATGACGTGATAGAGCTATGCGCGCCACATAACATGAGAGCCCACGAACAGGACAAAGTAGATGAGACGTGGTTTCTCCCTCCGACGCGTGCGTAAGAGGATGAAATTCATTCAAAGCGATCGTCCTCGATTTGAAAGAACTGTTTATACATTTTAGCATGAAGGCAGGGTTAGGCCTTAATGTAGCTGAGCGGCCATCAGGTTGTATCTTCAAACATGATGGAGCAACAGAGAGCACGCACAGATCACTCACTCTCTTAGCGGAAGTGAGGGCCAGTAGCAATTAGGGTTGCAACAACGAATCGATAAAATCGATAAAAATCGATTTTTAAAAGTGTTGGCAACGAATTTCATCATCGATTCGTTGTGTCGCGCGATTATGCATCTTTCACGGCGCCACGGAGCTGTTTTGTTATGGTTTTGTTCACCGGTAAAGCTTTGTCAAAGCTGGCTGACTGAATAAAGTAAAAAAAAAAACAACTCTGCAGCGTCAGCGTGCTGCGCGTGTGTAGCGCTTCTGAACAGAGCGAGGAGGGAGGAGGAAACAGAGCAGAGACTGTTTTCAAAGTCTATTTTACAAATGACCGACGCGATGCAGAGAAAACTGTAAATAAGTCCTCCAACGTGTGGGAGCTCGACGCTTCATAAAGATAAAAAAGCTTTGAAAAGTGACGACGTAACACGAGATAACCACGCAGATGAAATGTAAACATGACGGGCAATGGTGGGTAACGTTAATCAAAAAATTAGTTCCACAATTTCTAAAATGCTTATTAATTTTTTTAGGTACACACTTTCAAAAGCACAAATGCCTTATGAAAATTAGGGGAAGCTAATCTAATCCACTATTTATATTCAACAATTTGTAGCTGGCAGAGTTATGCAATATTTGCACCACACTGCCAACTACAGGTGTATAAACTGTTATACACCTTATCCTACCTCTAAATGGCAATTTGCTCAGGGTGTCATCTATCAAAATATACCTTTCACTCAGGGTCCAAAATTTTAAAAGTTGTTTAATGTGTGGATTGCTATTTCGGCTGCTCCTTCATCTTTTTCTTTTGTTTTTTGGAGATTTTTCATTAAAGAAGAATCAATAAAGTAATTTTAAAACTGTTTATTGGAAAACTGAAGCTATGCATTCTGGGTACATGATGATGAAACCAGGCTGTTGTCAGGTTGGAGGGACGTGGCTGCTCCTCCTCAGACCTGCACTTGCAAGCATTGCAGGCTCCACCTTCATTTTCTTAAAATTACTTGGCTGGAGTTTTTTGTGAGATTTGGTGCAATTTTCAGAGGCATTTCTTTCTATAAATATTTTGAGCCCTGATTGAAAATGTTTGTGCACATTAAACTTACAGACTCAGTTTGTGTTGTGATTATTGGAATGTTGCTCCTGCTGACTTGACATGATGTAATTAATAAACAATAGTATTAAATGTACTTCATTAAAGCTTGTTTTACATTTTTCATAATTGTTTTGTAATTTATTTTTGCACAATTAACACTTATTTTGTCATCTGTTATGATTATAACTAGAAACAGTTTCATTTAAATTAACATTTTAATCAGTGAATTACCATTTTACAGTAGTCAGGCTACAAGAACAATTAAATCTGTTATCCAGGTACTTGGTGGCTAAAAAATACACAAATAGAGCAAAATTATATAATGTGCATTGTGCAGAAATGAAGACTTCATCCCAGTCTAAGGAAAGCTGGAGCAGATACTGCTGGCATGGAGGCAAGGTGGAGAATTCTCATGCACATAATAATAATAATGAATTCAATTTATAATGCACTTTTCATCAATAAAAATCTCAAAGTGCTTTATAATAAGTGTTACTTTTTTTTTACATGTGTAACATTATAAAACACTGTTGACATGGCTATATTGATCATTGTATTGCATAGACATTTTTTTCCATTTCTTCTAACAAATGTGTTTACAGTCTTGTTTCACTGTAATGATAAAAGCATCTGCCACGTCTAAAAATGCTTTAATAAAACACAGTCAGTGAAATAATCAATAATCAGTTAAGTAATAAGTTTGTTACTGCTCAATAATTACTGAAAGACGCCGGACAAAGTAAGAAAAGTTGATTTTTGTGTTCTGTTGCGTCAGTCTCTGCTCAAACTGACTGGCAGCAACGAGCTGCTGCTTGTAACTACAGCTGCGGGAACCACGTGACCGCCTGTCGGCGAGTACAAAGCGTGTCGCAAACTCTGTCTTCACCAGCATAGTGCAATCGACCGTAGAACCGGGGACCGTAGACAGCCAATTAGCTTCAAGGAAGCTGATCCCCGCTGATTGGCTGTCTACGGAGTCCCCGGTTCTACGGTCGATTGCACCAGCGTAGACTCAACCTGAAGCTCCCGGGAGGGGGCGGGACAGGACTGTCATGGCTGCCCCCGTGAGCTTTTGGAAAAAGAGGTGGATAGAGCTCCAGCGTTTAAACTTCTTCTTTCTTTTTTAAAAGGAGCTCCTATTTTAAAGTAAAATAAATCAATACATACAAAATTTTAGTCTCTGGATTACAAACGCTAACTGTTTTTGCTGGGATAGGAGTTGTAACCATTGTCTTCCTGGTATGTAAGCAGACACAAAGCATTGTGGGATCAGAACCATGACTGAAAGAGACTGGCAGGAAGGCTATATCCTCTCATTACTTCTGGTTGTATGCGGGGGGCGCTGTTGGATAGATCATCCATGTTGTGAAACATTTACAGCTAAACCCTCAGTTGTTCAAGAAAATGAAGTTTTTAAAATATATTGTTATTAGCGGTGCTGAATTTTAATCTTAGAAAGCACAAATCCGCTCATGAATTATGAAAATTTGTCAAACCGCTGTTACGCTGACAAAAACGTTAGGTCCGCTGTAAGCGGATTAGCGCATTAGCGCTACCTAGCGGTCATATGGTTGGACCAACCAGAATACCAAATACCAAATTTTAACCAGAATACCAAATACCAAAAGCTAGTCAGATACCAAATTTTACCAAATTCTTTGTCCAACCACTATAAAGAAATGCATGACTGGTGCAAACAAATGGCAAATCTCCATTTTCCTACAGCTAACTAAGTGAAAAAAACTAACTAACCTTAGCCTAGTCTTCAGGCCTTCCTCCAAGAGCCAAGGTAGCCAAAGCAGTTGAAGCACCAAAATGCCACTGGCAGCAAATCCCTCCAGGCCAAAACCTCTCAGGCAGCAACCAGGGCGGTGCCCTCAGCCCAGAATCCAGCCCAAAAATAACAAACAAAAACAACAAACAGGGTCGACTAAAAATGGAGTAGCCAAAACAACAAACACCAGTCAGCACTCACTTATTTAACCAGCAAGACTTTCCTCCCCCCTCAAAAAAAAGCCCACAAAATACCAAAACAAACAAAATCCTCATGGACCTCCAAGCAAACACACAAGGAACACACCACAACAAAAGTAAGACCAAAACCGACAAAAAAACCAATCAAATCAACCAAGCAGGAAAAAAAACCCCACAAGGTTCAGCGTAAGACGAGCCCCCACAATGTTACGTCCACCAGGCTCATTTGGTGGGGTAACATTAAAGGAGACCACACAAGGATTTTGTGATTAAATAAAAAAGGTATTTATTAAATTATTCTAGAACTAAGAAACCTAGAAAAATGAATACCTGCTAGATAAATGAATAAATGAATGCCTAAAATGAGAAACCCAAAATGATTATTGTAGACAAAACTCACCAACACCAACCATAAGGTACAAACCAAACCAAAATGGTGTTCTGAGGAGGAGGAAGGGGGAAAAGCCTTCCTGCTGCTGCATGCAAGGCAGCTTAAATAATAGGAGTGCACCAATCAGGGCAAAACAAAACACCTGTGGAAGGCCTGTCTCCAGAACCATACCAGAAAACGAGGCAAAAACCACTGCAGCCGTAACACCAGATTATAGCAAATGATCAATATCAAGCAATTTATTTAAGACCCTTTAAAGGAAGTTCATATTTGAATTTAAAAAATACATACAGTATACTAATGTAACAAAGAAATATAACTTGACTTCAGAGATCATTTTTTAGCTGGTTTAATTGTCCCAGATCGAAACGTGTAATGTTGATCATTTTACAAGAAGTACCAGCACGGTGCTGCTTGCTGCTCTTTAACAGAGCTGATCCTGTTCAATAAAAAGCTGCAGAACTGCTGTCTTAATGGGCTCTCATTCAATTCACTGATCAGAGCCTCATTGTTTTAGATACATATTGTGTAATTAGGAAATAATTTAATTGTTGTTGTGATCAGCAATTGCTCAAGTGAATATAATCAGTGCATATGGGTGAATGGTCAGATGGACTAGAAATGGTATTTTGTTAATATATTTATCTGCAACATATGTATGGATGTGCACATGCTTGGACATCACTAAGACCTTCTGGTGAATGTAAATAAACTGGGAGTGAGAGTTTTCTCTCTGTGGGGTTATAAATTGGGGGACTGCTCAGATAAGGTGGGCTGAGTTTGTTTTTTATTTATTTTTATTTAATTTATTTTTAAGAAATCATCTCGTATGAAGTGCGTTTGTCTTTGGTGGGTTTTTTGTAGATTAAAAGCCTGCCATAGCAAGTGACTGGCTCCTTTACTGCAGCTCCACAAACTAATGAGTTCTCCCTGTAGCAAGGGGGTCTAAATTGGGGTTAGTAATTTCAGAGCCTTGGGATTTTGTGGACGATCTCGTACTGATCTGGGACAAAAATAGCATCGCCCCCTAGAGGCCCCCTAGTTAGTTACAGAAGCCCAAAATGAGAGTGAGGGAGACTCCAAAAGCCCCAAATGTTTGCTGCTTGGGGAGACATACGAGAAGCTTTTACTGTATTGTAAATTTCTTCAGGGACATCAGGGGCCGATTCTAGAATTTGACCTTTAGGGGGCTTAGCCCCTATACTGCCAATGGTTCTTGGCTTGAACAACATATTGGCCATTGGTGCCAGAATCATTCATAATGGGG
>JBBPBX010016693.1:15499-47796 GCA_038048925.1 Garcialebias charrua | reverse complement strand
ATTTATAGATGGCCTCCCTTCTCACCTTATAGCCATCCTCTCACTCCAATATGTATTTTTTATAGAGAGAAAGAAAAGAGAAAGTAAGACAACAAAACAACAATTATCCACAAAAAGAGCACAAGGCAAACACACCCAACCTCCGTCCGCAATCCTGCAAAGCACATGACAGAACACAGCAACGAAACATACATGCATAAAGACTAATAATATTCATGACCTTGCAGTAGATTTCTATAAATACACATACCCATACCTACAAATATATATACAGTATACATACATATACATTTATATTCATTCATATACCCATCTACATATCTGCATATATCTACATATACATCCCTGCATCCATTTGTGTGTGGTTGTGAGCATGCATAAGTGAATAAGGTTCCTCCAATAGAACATTTAGTAGCGACTGTGAAGCATCAGAGATCCGTCCCCCCAAAGCCCGAGGCAGACGAAGGGGCGATCAAAGCCCAAGACCCCAGGAAGGACCCCGAGCCCAGAGTCCCCAGGGCCACCCGAACAGGACGAGCCACTCGCCCACTCCCCAGATCCGACCAAGGGGAAGAACCGGACGAACCCCACCAGCGACCACATACAATGACCCCCCGGGGTCAACCGCGACAAATTCACAGGCCCCCGCCGGAGCCCGCTGCACCGACGTAGCCCCAGGGCCGGTCACCGAGGCCCGGGCACCGGGGACGCCCACCCCTCAGGCCCAGACCCGACAGGACCAGAGGACACGAGCCCCACCAGGCAGCCACCAGGCCGAGCCGACAAACGCCCAAGCGCCCAACCCCAGATAGTGAGGGCCCCAAGCACGCCCGCAGGCAAAGGAACACCCACCAGGGGGCCACGTGGCAGGAGCGCGACACTAAGTAGCCTCAGATGTATCAGAGAGGGGGCAGTCCAAGTCCCAGCCTGACACTTAAACATTCATACACAGACACACTCATTCAGACCCACCCTCATCCTCACCCTCACTCACAGAAAGACAAACAATAACGACACGCTCCATTCATAATCCCGATGCACACTCTATACCCCCTAGGTCCAAGACATGTACCTGCCCCCTACATGGGGCAGCCCACATCCAAACCCAGGAGGTAGGCCCATTCATTCTGGGGTGGAGAGTAGCAGACATCCAAGATCCGGCCCAACCCGCGCCCTGCCGACAGGACAGGACACCCGAGCCCAAGCAGCCCCAGAGGGAGCGCACTGCCAGCCCCGCCCACGGCGAACCCCAGGCCCCGAACCCCCCCACACCCCAGCACAACCCCTGACGGCCCACCCCCAGAATGTCCGCCAGGCAACCAGGGGGGTAAGAGAAAAATAAATAAATAAATATATATATATATATATATATATAAATAAATACATAAATAAATAAAATTGAAATTAACAAATCAAGACCCCGACACACACACCCCCGTCCCCAAATGTACTGTTGGTGAGTGTTGTTCTAAAGTGTACTTAAAAAGGAAAGAGAAGGAGCAAAGGCTGGCATTGTACCAGTTTCCCCTCCACTCCAACTCTAACCCAGGCCCTTATTGTCTAAATGCATAATGTTGAGTGAGCATAGGCATGGGGGCGAGAGTGATGTCATCCCGCCACCCATAACCATAGTGCTCATTCCATTCCCTATATGTGACTTTTATGAGGATGTTTATGAATGAATGTCTAAAGTGTATATAAAATTGAGTCCCAGGTGGTTCTGAACAACAGAGATGTAAAACCGTTGTAGCACACCCGAGACTCAAATTCCCTACATGTATTAATTTAAGATGAAGAGGGCGGAGGTGCGTGGTGAGGGATGGGGAGAAAATATCTGCAGGAACAATGCTCCCGCAGCGAGTCAGCTCCCCCGCTGACCCTGCGTACCCCCCCCCCAGTTCGCCAAGGTCCACCCAAGGAGCGAGGCAAAAGAAACACCTCTCCGACCGCCAGGCCATTGAGTCAAGACCAGAGAGGGACACGGTCCCGAGGGCCGCCAACAGCAGAACCAACAGCCCACACCCACCAGGGCCGCCACGACCCCTGCGAACCGCAGTCAGCCCGCCGCCCAAGAAGACACAAAATCCCACATGGACGACACGGCCAAGAGCGCCCGCCCAACTGCCGACAGAGCCAGGAAGCACCGAGAACAGGCCCCAACCAGGGCCCGCACACCGGCCAAGCATAGTCCAAGACCATCATCAAGGACATCCACTTAGTCCCCACCCCAGAAGAAATACTACACCCACCCTTCATATTAACAACTTTCAGAACACATGACACATTAGACACCCAGGCTGGGTTTACCCGCCCCCTCCCATTGGCCACCAGTCACGCTCCCAGACACCCAACCCCCAGCACATGAACCCCCAACCCACCAGCGAGCCGAGGGCCCCCGGCCAGAGCCGGGCACCAGAGCGCCAGCCAGCCCATAGCCCGGCGACCCGCCCGCCAGAGCTCAAGACCCCCGATCCCCCCAGGCCCAAGCCCGGGGACGACACGCCCCCAGAATCCCAAGCTCCCGGCGCCCACCCCGAAACCACCCCAGCACAGCCGGGTCACCGACCGGCGACCCATGACCGCCGCCACCGACCACCCGAGGGCCCGCATGCCGCCCCCAGCAGACATCCCCCAGTATTTCAATACAGTTTCCAGAGGCCATGGTCTGGTCCACTACAGGTGTATAAAATGAAGCACCTAGGCATGCAGACTGTTTTTACAAACATTTGTGAAAGAATGGGTCGCTCTCGGGAGCTCAGTGAATTACAGCGTGGAACTGATAGGATGTCACCTATGCAACAAATCCAGTTGTGAAATTTCCTCATTCCTAAATATTCCACAGTCAACTGTCAGCTGTTTCCATGGTCGAGCAGCTGCATCCAAGCCATACATTACCAAGTTCAATGCAAAGCGTCAGATGCAGTGGTGTAAAGAATGCCGCCACTGGACTAGCAGTAGAGGTGCGTTCTCTGGAGTGATGAATCGTGCTTCTCCATCTGGCAATCTGATGGACGAGTCTGGGTTTGGCAGTTGCCAGGAGAACGGTACTTGTCTGACTGCATTGTGCAAAGTTTGGTGAAGGGGGGATTATGGTGTGGGGTTGTTTTTCAAGAGTTGGGTTTGGCTTCTTAGTTCCAGTGAAAGGAACTCTAACTGCCTCAGCATACCAAGACATTTTGGACAATTCCATGCTCCCAGCTTTGTGGGAACAGTTTGGAGCTGCCCCTTCCTCTTCCAACATGACTGTGCACCAGTGCACAAAGCAAGGTCCATAAAGACATGGATGGCAGAGTCTGGTGTGGATGAACTTGACTGGCCTGCAGTGCACAGAGTCCTGACCTCAACCCGATACAACACCTTTGGGGTGAATTAGAGCGGAGACTGAGAGCCAGGCCTTCTCGTCCAACATCAGTATGTGACCTCACAAATGTGCTTCTGGAAGAATGGTCAAAAATCCCCATAAACACACTCCTCAACCTTGAGGACAGCCTTCCCAGAAGAGTTGAAGCTGTTCTAGCTGCAAAGGGTGGACCAACGTCATATTGAACCCTATGGATTAGGAATGGGATGTTACTTAAGTTCATATGTGAGTCAAGGCAGGTGAGCAAATACTTTTGGCAATGTAGTGTACAGTATGTGCATGCTGTGTTTATTAATATTTTACCATATGGAAAAGTGATTCTTTGAGAAAGAAGAAAAAAATCACTAACAAAAATATTCATAAATCTGTAGTTTTGGATCATAATCCTCTGGTGGTTTATTACTTTTTTATATTTACCGTCCTTTGATTTAATCAGACTGTTGATTCAGTCAAAGCCTAAATCTAATACAACCAACAGTAAAAATATTTTTTAAAACCCAAACTTGAATCATCTGTTTTACTCTCTGGCCTTCAGTGGATCAGTAAACATGGAGGAGGGACCAAGCTGAAGGCTGTTGTGGAACACTGTCCCAGAGGATGTTTATCCACGAGGGTAGTGTCCTCATTTGACCCACACGTCAGTAACACCGCTGATCTGTGAGGACATGGTGACACCTAGTGAAGTAACAGGTAAAGTACACTGTTGGAAAAGAGTGGCTCTGACTGCTGCTTTGCACTACTGTATACAGTGTATATACTGAAATGTTAAAGATTTTAGCAATTTTCCTAAAACAAGCTTTCTAAAACAATACATTTCATGACTTTCATGCACATTAGAATAAAATAAATCTAAATTAAATTATGAGTGGCACAGTTGGTACAGTTGTTGCCTCTCAGCCAGAAGGTCACCAGATCAAATCCCGTCCGGGGTCTTTCTGGGTGTAGTTTGCATGTTCTCTCAGTGATTGTGTGGGTTTTCTACTGGTACTCCGGTTTCCTCCCACAGACCAAAAACATGCAAGTTTGGTTAAATGGTAACTCTAAATTGTCCCTGGATGTAAGTGAGAGAACTCCCAAAAATAACAATCCGCCGCTGTGGCTTAGGGCGTTAATACTCTTGTATCTTGACCAGACCAAGCGGGTTCGCGTCCCACCTAGGACAAGGTATTTTTTACGTTTGTCTTTTATTGGAGTAAATAAAAAGGAGTTTCTTTGGTAAAATGCTCAACAAAACTCCTTTTTATTTACTCCAATAAAAGACAAACGTAAAAAAAAACTTGTCCTAGGTGGGACGCGAACCCGCTTCGTCTGGTCAAGATAAAAGAGCATTAACCATCTAAGCCACGGCAGCGGATTGTTTTTTTGGAGTTCACGTTGCTTATGAAGGAATCACCGCTCTTAACATTCTAGCTACGCAAAGGAGTTAGAGATTATTAGTTATATTTTAAAACCCTGGCTGCGCGCAACAGTTAGACAATATTAGTTATATTTTAATGACATTCAAGTCGCGCTGAAAGGCGGAAATGGGTGCGCGCTTCGTTGTTATTTACGTTGTAACATAAGCTGATTTGTGATCAGTTATTAACAAAAATTTAACTCAGAAAAACTAATTCAGCTAACAATTGTTTTAGGGGTTTCTGTAGTTAAATTTGAATGAAATTCAACCCTCGCGCTGAGGTTGTTTGAATGAGTCCCGCCCCTGCTGCAAACAACGAATCAAATGTGAGCAGTACATGACGTCAAACTGGGTCCGTGGGGCTCGGCCCGATAAGAACCACGGTGGAGATGGTTCCAGAACAAGGGTGGATCCCGGGCGGAAAAGGTAAATGCGAACACGGCGAACCCGGGTTAGAAGCAGGGTGGAGCCGGGGAGAGCCGGGGAGGGCTGGCCAATGCGAAAACGGCTGTGGACCTGGGATGGACTGGAGACCTGTCCAGGGTGCTCCCCACCTCTCGCACAGTGACTGCTGGTCGCAACTGCTTCAAATAATCCAAAAACGAAGTTTCAATTAGAAGCCAACAGCAGAAAATAAATGGCAAAATGATGTTTAAAGGTTTTGTAATTGATTGCTTGCGAATGAAATTATATTTGTGACATTTTGCATTCACGTCAAAGTGACGTCATTAACTTATCTCTTCAGAGATAAAGTCAAGTCAAGAATTTGCACAGCTAAGCATTTATTTTGTACGATTTTAGTGACAAATCAAAAAAAAGATGAAAATAATTTTGACTAGGTACTTTTTTCTTGTTTACTAAGTCATGATTTCATGATTGGTGGCAGTAGTGGTGGCACAGAGTTTAGAGAAGGTGGGGCTGTGATTGGAAGATCACCAGTTCAACTCCCTGTACCGACAACATCAAAATGTGGGTGGGAAAGCTGAAGTGCCCACACCTGGCTCCACCCTCATTTGCCCCTCTCTGGGCCCTTGAGCAAGGCACTTAACCCCCACCACCTGCTCCCCCCGGGCGTTCTAGATAGCAGCTCTCTGCTCTACACAGAGGGCTGTGGTAGCTCGGTGATTGCATTAGGAAGGACATCCAGTGTCAAAACTATTGGTGGACGTCCGCAGACCTGCAATGCGTTTTGGGACTCGTTTACAGCCGAGCGGGCTTCATCAGGCGGGAGACGGGGACCTGTAGCTTGGATTGAATGAAAACTCACATAATTCGGACGATTTGGACCCAGACGGCACCTGGACTCAAGGCTACAGTCAGAGTACACTGTAGCCTGCCCTGAAAAATAAATAAAGCAACTAATCTAATCGGGACACAAGCAACCTTGAAAAAAGGCTGACTGCAAACCTCTCCTGGAGTCTGAAGCTGTTGGAATAACTGTCCCCCCCCCCCCAGAGGTCTCTGTGTGCACTCAGATGGAGCCGGCTGAGCCCATCTGCAGACTGTGCTTATCTGAACGATTGCTCACAGACTTATCTCCCTGCACCGCCACCAAAATGCAACATGTCTTTTGTCTTATCTGTGCTGAGCTGGTAGAGTTTTTTTGACTTTATCATAGAATGTCCTAAGACAAAATGTGATAGATTCTTTTTTGAATACCAATGATTATCCCACTGTAACGTTCCTTTTTTCCCCATATCTGATTGTCTGGCAGCGCAGATTAATTTCTGCTGCGGCTTTCCGTGCGTACGTCCCTCTTAAGGATGGTGCGCGCGCCAACCGCAATGTTTTGTACCCCGGTACAAATATGCCAATAAAGATATGTTCTCATCTATTCTATTCTATTCTATTCTATTCTATTCTATTCTATTCTATTCTATTCTATTGCCAAGTCTTCATGCGACTTTTGCTGTGGCGACCCCTGAAGAAGGGAGCAGCACAAAAAAACAAACAAACAAAAACAAAAAAAAATACTACAAATTAATGATCACTTAATCTGTATTACTGTTCAGTAACTGTGTATTTTAAAAGTTTTCTGAATATTTTCTTTGTACAATTTTTTTTATTTATTCTTTTCTTACTACACTGTTACAACTATGACTTTAATCCAAGTGTGCTTAAATCTGACCACTAGAGGTCAATCAAATCTCACCTAAAGTCATGTAACACTTCTACATTGCCTTTTTTTTGACACGACAGTCCTTATATCATTAAAAAAAAGTTTATAACGTTTTCCAGAAGACAAATTTTAACTGCAATGACATCCCATATTTCACCACTTTGCATGCTCGCTCGTGTCTTTTGGAAAAAAAGGTTAAGATGGAGAACTTTAGGCCAAATTCTAGTAGAAAGAATCCCATTTCTCCACAACATTAGATTCTTCATCATCAACCTCGTTTGTCTCCTCCTCCTCATGCTTAAAGCTGACTTCCCACCTCCTTCTGCAACACTGCTATTAGTAGCTGAGAATGTGGGTTCGGTGTTCCCCTCGTCTCCAAAGTGTCTTTTACCTCTGCTCCCTCCGGTGTCTTTTTCCTCAGTTAGCTGGAGTCAGTGGAGTAAAAGACACTGTGGGGAAAACAGAAAAAGTGAGTGAAAATCTCCCACCTACTGCCACACATTTAATATGCTCCCAAACTGCAGCCAGTGGTCAGTGCAAGTTATCATTAATCATTGGGTGTGGGGGAATGGGGGTGGGGGGTGGGGGTGTGACAGAGAGGAAAGCAGGTGGGAGAGTCTGAGTCTGAGGGTCTATAGAACGGATGAATAGATGCACTGTATTCTCCTGAAGCAGTTCTAACAGTCTTGTCTGTGCACACTGATGCCTCTGTACAGACACATCTGTATGGATGGGATGTTGTGTAAACTACAAGGCAATTTAAACCACTATTACACTGAATCCTGGCTGGACACATCTTTTTTCTGCAGAACAAGATCTATTACCTCCCTCTTTTTTATTTTTTGTTATTAAATTTATTAATTTCAAATAAATAAATAAAAACAAGAAAATGATCTACAAAACCACATTATAAAACAAAACAATACATGCAATGAAAGGAGGCAGAAGAAGAAAAAAAATCTTATTATTTCTGCCCCTTCTTCAAACAAAATTAATTCAAACAATCAATTCAAATAGCAATCGCATATATAAAAAAATATAAGATATTAAATGATTTCTCACACAAAACCATAAATAGTCATTTGCATATAAACCAATTTATGAATATTTGTTCAGAAATTTTGTTTTAATCATTTTCTTAAATATAGAGATAAGAGATAAGAGATTTATTTATTAACATTGCACCAGTTAATTAATACAACGTGATTATGTATACACAGTCGTCCGGAAGAGGGGGAGTGTGCAAAGCTGCAGCATTTCCAAACACATGACATGTTCTTCTGCGCGGCCGCACTCATCCGTCTCCGGATGAAGGTCAAACAGATATGGAAAAAGGAAAAACACAATAGGTATCATTTGTGATATTCAAAAAAAGAATCTATCAAAGATTGCCTTAGATGGTGTAGTGGTTAGGGCGTTTGACTTGGGACCCGAAGGACGCGGGTTCGCGTCCCGACCACTACACACCTTGGGGTGTCTATGAGTGCACACCTATTTCTCCAGCTCCCCGAGCGCCTTCTATGGCTGCTCACTGCACCACCTGGTAGGTGGTTGGGTTAAATGCAGAGACGAATTTCGTCTGTGTATGGGAAACATACGCAGATGACAAGATTAGACAATTATTATTATTATTATTATTATTAAGACACTCTATGATAAAGTCCCAAAAACTCTATCAGCAATAAGCACAACCAGACAAGACATTGTTGCAGATTTGACGACATGCAAGGAGATCAAAAGAGTCTGTGAGCAGCACTCAGATAACACAGTTCAGCAGTTGTTAAGCTTGGCGCCTCCGAGCACACTCCCAGAGACCTCGGGGGAGGGAGTGGGGGGGGGGTCAGCAATGTCTCTCAGCTTCACTCCAGGAGAATAGTTTCCAGCAAACAGCCTTCTTCTTTTCCAAGGTCGTGCAGAAACTAGATTAGATAGTTATTGTTTATCTTCAATCCAGGCCACAGTGTTCTTTTTGACTGCAGCCTTCCAAAGTCCAGGTGCTGTTCAGGTCCAAAGTCGCCGAATCATATGAGGTTCCGAAGCTACGAACCCCCATCCGTGCCCTGATTAATGCCGGGCGGCTGTAAACGAGTTCCAAAGCGCACCGCAGGTCCGCGGTGGTCTACCGCCGCTCCTATTGTGCGGTTCAGCTCGTACAACAGCTGGGTTGAGGAGCTCACAGCCCGGATCAGAGATTCTTGCTGATCAGGAAGTTTGGCCAGCGCGCCGATAGCCGCCGCAGTCTTCCTGACCTTCCAGTAACAGACAGCTCCGCTCACGCCAAAAAACAGAGCAGCTGCCACCAATATCCCAATAATCCACAAATCTTCCACGTCTTCGACAGACAGGACGGTCAAACACATGGGTTGCCACTGTCCCCAGGAGTCCATCATGTATCCGACAGCGTGCGTGTCAGAGGGGCAAACCGCTTCTCCTGGCCCGGTCCGCTTCGTGGAAAAAATCTTATCTATAGATGAAACAGCCCAATTTATTAAATCCATCGCAAATTGGTTCGAGTGAGCGCTGAAGAGTCACGGACGAGACAAAAAGCAAGCAGGGAGGAGGAAAACTTAGGGAGGGTAGGAGCAAAAAGATATGCGACTTGCTCTGCCGAGAAGCGGAAGATAGATAGATATTGACTTTGCAATTTTAATATCAAGTTCCAAACAATTCCACAGTCCTATTCCCTGTACTAAAGTTGACCTACTCTTTAGTTCTATATTGTGGCATAACAAATATATCTGTTACCTTGAGATTATAATTACTAGTCCTTTTTACAAAAAGCCTTTGGATGTTTGAGGGTAATGAGAAATTCTGAGCTTAGAACAATAATAAAAGAACATTATAGTCAACCAAATCATAAAACTTTAGCAATTTCAATTTGTAAAACAAAACATTTGATGGATGGCAGTAATGTGTTCTTGTAATAATTCTTATGGCTCTCTTCTGTAAAATAATAATAATACAGTAATAATAATGTCACATTTTTGTCATCTGTGTATGTTTCCATACAAGACGAAATTTGACTCTGCATTTAACCCAATCACCACCAGGTGGGGCAGTGGGCAGCTATAGAAAGCGCGCCGGGGAGCAATTGGGATGAGATGTGCTGCTCAAACACACCACAAGTTATGCCGTGACTGGGGTTCGAACCTGGGTCCTTCGGGTCCCAAGTCGGGTCCCCTGCCACTACACCATTAGCCTGGTTGATACCAGACCCATGTCCTTCACTTCGCTTTGTACCAGCAGTGAAGGGAAATGAGAATTGAGCGGAGCTGCATAGGAATGGCGAGGGCCAGGCTACTACACCATAGGCTTAGTTACAGTTTTGCCCGCTGTACCCCAAATATCTATACAGTAAATTAAGTGCGGGAGTATAATTGTATTATATAACAAATACAGTGCTTTATCATTTAATAAATCTCTAACTCTAAGTGTGAAGCTCTCTTGTGAAGCTATACCGCAAAAAAAAAAAAAAAAAAAAAAAAGACCCATCCGTACAAAAAGAAGGAGTTAAATTTATGTTGTCTTTATCCAGCTGTGCAGCTTGAATATGCAAAGCTGAAGGCGTGGATCTGCGCCTGTGTCAGACGCTTTAATCCAGCTTACACAGCCTGAGCCACAGTGCAGCCGGGGGATGGATGCAGGCACAAGTTAAAGGCACAATATCTGGTAATACCGTTCAGTTCAAGTCAAAGAAAAGTCAGTGCAAAAGGTCTTTCCCTAAAGTCTCTACCTCTTAGGTTTCTCCTAACTAGACTTGAGTTTAACATAAATGTGACAAATTTAACCATTTTCCTCTACTTTTTTTGTCTGATCCTATTCAGATAAGAGCTAAAGCTGTTTATGAGATTTAGAGAAGAAAAGACAGAAAGACAAAAAAAAGTGAGAATAAGGGAGGATTAAAACGATTTAGAGAAGGAGTCAGATATATTCCTAGCCCTAAACGTGCAGCGTGGAACAATATAATCCCATATATGTATATATATATATATTTTTTTTTTAATGCACTTTTTTTTTCCCTGAAAGGCCTTTTGGATTTTGAGAGGATGTTGCATTAAAAAGTTCTGTATTATTTCACAGTTCTTAGCAGATTGTAGACATGTCCTTGTTGTACTGATGTGAGTGATGCTGAGCGAGTAAGATACAAGAAACTCTGGGAGGAAAAACAGAGATAAAAAAAAATGGATTTGTTTATTGAAGAATAAATAGAATATGTATCATATTCCTGTGAACTGAAACTGCTTTTTTATTCCACTTGTCTACCCTACATGGCTACAGAAAACCTTGGTGGAACTGTTTAGGTACTTTCACCACTAAATATTTCAAAAAGCCACGAGAACGAGTGTCATTGCACAACGAGAGCCTCCCAGCTGGTGCACGTATTGTCCTCTGTGCACGGGATAACTGACTCCAGACCACACGTGGATATCAGCGTTACTGGGTGTCATCTTCTGTCTTTAACTTGACTCAGGTGTGACAACGCTGTCTTTAAACACAAAAGGTATTTCTGTTCTGCTTACCTTTACAGTTTGAGTTTTTTTGACAGAATACAAAATTAAAATAAAACTTACTTGAGTTCATTGAAGTCAGAAAACTAGATCCCCGCTGTGTAAAAATGCTGCTCTGTAATGGTTAAACAGGTTCCTGCAACATCATATTGTTCATGGTCCCCCCTGTTGTTAGAGAATCAGCTCCCTATGTTTTGCCCCCTGGTGACATTTTACCAGCCCCTTCATAAAAATATGTAACAGAATGTTATCGAAACATTTCTTGTTCTATGTTTAGGGGAGTAGCAAAACCTTCAAGGCAGCATGAGTTGCTGAATGTGGTTAAAATGGAGAGCATCGTGTGAATCACATTCACCAGATCTTAATCTGCAACTGAACATGTTTAACTCATGCGTTTTTGTCTCTCTGTTAAGGTACGGGAATTAGAATAGAAGAAGCAGATCCAACCATGGACTGACATCAAAAGTTAATCATGTCTAAACCAGGTCAGGTTTGATTTTCTTTTAAGCAAGTGCACGATAATTATTCCCTCCACTGCTGATATACAAATAAACCAGACCCACAACATAACTTTCTGTGTGGAGGCTGTGAGAGAATAACTGAATTTCAGATAGTTAAAAACAAAATAATGCTCTGAGGTTTTTCTGGTAAAACAGAAATTATCCATCACTGAGACTTTTTGTACTTGTTATCTTTTATTGCAAGGTAAAGTGGTGATAACATTTTTCTCTTGTCTGTGCATGTGTGCGTGCACACACACACATTTGTGTGTTTGTCTGTAGCGTTAATAAAATAAATCTCGTGAATCACGGGATGCATTTTAATGAAACTTTCAGGAACTAATCAATATGTTCACAAGTAATTAACTTTTCAATTGAATCTCATTTAAGATGGCCACTTCTGCTCTGAAGCTGTTACACTCATAAATCCCTAACCAGGATTTTTTCATTTACCTTTATTTATCTAAGTTATCTCATTGAGCCACGAGAACTCATTTTCAAGAGAGACCTGTTTTTAGGGAGCAGATGGTGGGGGTTAAGGGCCTTGCTCAGGGGCCCAGAGTGGGTGAATGAGGGTGGAGGCAGGTGTGGGTGTTTCACCTTTCTCCACCCACATTTTTTGATGTTGTCGGTACCGGGGCTTGAACCGTGATCTTCCGATCACAAGCCGACCTCCTCTAACCTCTGCGCCACCACTCCCCCTAATAATACAGGATAAGAAAAATATCACTGTAATGCCACTTTCTTGGTGATACTGTATGTGCATCTGTGCTGCTAACTATCCATGCTGCTGACATCATGCTGCTGACATCATGCTGCTGATATCCATGTTGCTGATCTCTTGCTGCTGATTATCTCACGCTGCTGATTATCCATGCTACTGCTGATCTCACGCTGCTGATTATCTATGCTGCTGATATTTTGCTGCTGATGATCTCATGCTGCTGATTATCCATGCTGCTGATCTCTTGCTGCTATCTCATGCGGCTGATCTCTTGCTGCTGATTATCCATGCTGCTGCTGATCTCATGTAGCCTGGCCCTCGCCTCCTGCACAGCTCCGCTCAATTCTCATTTCCCTTCACTGCACAGTCTGGGACTTCTCTCATCCACAAGGATTTCTCCGGTAGATTTTTGTTCGGACCAATCAGAGAACAGAAGGGGCGGAGTTTTTGGCCCCTAACCTACGCCCCCACCTGTCCCAGCGCAGCCAGCTCGCAGCCGCATGTTCTCATTCAAAGCGATGCAGGAGTCCTGCATCGAGGACTGTTGTATAAATGACACAAATTTATTAATTTCCCCTTCTTAATCCCTTATCTGGAGTTTTCTTTTGTTTTTTTTCCCAAAAGTCAAGTGTTCGCTCCCTCCTCCCTCCTCCTCCTCCTCCTCTCCCTCCGCTGAACAAGGAAACGTCTCAGGTTGTCACGAGAGAATTAAAGTCAGGTTTTAAGTTGCTGCCCGAGTCCCATCAGATTTCCTGGTCTTCTGGTGTGTTGGACCAGCGCTCCATGGTTTTATTTTATTTTATTAGGACGTTTTATTATCATATAAACACAGAATATACAACGGAGCGAGAGAAAATTCAGCAGGAGGTGGAGCTGAAGTCAAGTTTAGCAGACCACAGGGGAGCAGCCATCAGTAGAGCCCACGCCTCCAGCAAGAATCGTTTGTCAATGGACAGGTCCCAGACCCTTGTCTGAAGCGAAGTGAAGGACAGGGTCTGGTTTCAACCAGGCTAGATCTCATGCTGCTGCTGATCTCACGCTGCTGATTATCTATGTTGCTGATCTCTTGCTGCTGATTTTCTCATGCTATTGATCTCATGCTGCTGATTATCTCATGCTGCTGATCTCAGTGCTGATTTTCTCATGCTGCTGATTATCTCATGCTGCTGATTATCTCATTGCTGATCTCAGTGCTGATTTTCTCATGCTGCTGATTATCTCATGCTATTGATCTCATGCTGCTGATTATCTCATGCTGCTGATCTCAGTGCTGATTTTCTCATGCTGCTGATTATCTCATGCTATTGATCTCATGCTGCTGATTATCTCATGCTGCTGATCTCAGTGCTGATTTTCTCATGCTGCTGATTATCTCATGCTATTGATCTCATGCTGCTGATTATCTCATGCTATTGATCTCATGCTGCTGATTATCCATGCCGATGATCTCTTGCTGCTATCTCATGCTGCTGATCTCATGCTGCTAATTATCTATACTGCTGATCTCTTGTTACTGATTATCCATACTGCTGCTGATCTCATGCTGCTGCTGATTATCTATGTTGCTGATCTCTTGCTGCCGATTATCTCATGCTACTGATCTCATGCTGATGATTGTCCATGCTGATGATCTCTTGCTGCTTATTATCTCATGCTGCAGATCTCAGTGCTGATTATCTCATGCTGCGGATTATCTCATGCTACTGTATTCATTCATACCTATCTGCTCACCACAGACTCATGTTTGGGCTGCTGTTGTTATGCCGTGTTGTTTTACAATATTATTGTTTAGCGTATATCTTAGATCCTTGAACACTGTTTCTTTTGACACTTTATATTTTTGCTAGTGGGGGGTGTAACTGGGACCCTGAGTATACCATTTCATTCCACCTCATGTACCACATGTGATGAGAATGACAATAAACTTAAACTTGAACTTGTGCCAAAATGGCTAAAGCTTAGCTACTTTACAGATGTGAAGCTAAAATCTGATGTGCAAGAAGCTGAGATTCATTCACAACAGTACAGCATCACAGAATTGTGTTACAGTCAGTGTTTGACCAAAATGTCTACAATTCTGTCGTTTCTCAGTACAGTATAAGATAACGAGTCTAAAGTTGTGGTGTGAAGAAAAGGCGAGCAAGAAGTGTTATTTTTTCTCAAATTTCTCAACTTTCTTTAATGTAAAATTGGGTTCATAACCACACATTTTTACACATCATATTCCCATTGGATTAAGTCTTAAAATCAGATTAATTTGATAGAATTGATTGGCAAAAAAGACAAAGTCACCTCACATATCAAATCCACTCCCATTTTTTTTCTAAGTCACTCCATATCCACATATTGTGACCTGACTTGAGTGTAAGACAAATACAACCTTGAAAAGAAAATGGTCCCCAAAACCAAAGCTTCCAGTGTGTTTCTGTAGAGGACAGTCTGTTCCTGCAGATGTGTCCCTGTTTCTTTTCTGTCGTGAGTTCTTCAGTGGACAGGCTGACAGAGGCAGAATGAAATGGCATTTTGAGAACAGAAGAAAACAACGTGAAGAAGCGATGCAGCTCTCTGTTCATTTGCTCCTGCGAGATACTTTGTACAATGAATACTCATCAAAATCAGCTGGATGTGAGGAGGCTGCCGTCAGGAGAATCCTCACAGTTACTGTGCACATAACTTCACTAGAAGTAGAAATAATAATGATACAAATGTAAAAAGCAGGGCTTTAGTGTGGATTCTGGGCACTTTGTTCACCAGCATCGTAATTATTTTAAGAAGAATATATAAAATAAATGAATACAATCATAGAATTATGCAAATCTTAGACTTTAGTCTTTTAAAATTATTTTTAATACCATTTTTGGTCTCTAATAATGTCAATTACAGGGTGCTTCTGAGGTTTGTTTCTGCTCAGAGCTTTTTAATGTCTTTCAGCTCAAGTGTTAAGCAGCAAAACTGTTTTGCCTGCACATATCACTGTGTGTTAGAGTTAGCAAAATATCTCATGAACCAACAGATGGACTTTGATCAAACTCTGAAATTAATCATTGGATGAACATCTACTGATTTTTTTGGGTCAATCTAGTTCAAGTTGGGTGCCTGAGAACAGCGACATCATCAAACATAACATAAGAAGAATATATAAAACAAATGAATACAATCATAGAATTATGCAAATCTTAGACTTTAGTCTTTTAAAATTATTTTTAATACCATTTTGGTAAAAAAATTTTAACAGACAGTCACAGATGATCCCAACAGATAATTGTAAAATGTTAAACACAGATCTTGTGTGATCAGCCAGTGCTCGGAGTGTGTGTTGGAAATGACACTGAGCACTGACACTAAATTTTAATACTTCCAAAATAACAGATTATTTAAAACAGTTAAATAGAACTTTTACGATAATAGCGCTGTCAGAGACATGGCTCAATGATGATAACACAAGTAATATTCACATCGAGGGGTATGAATTATATCATATGAACAGAAATAATAAAAGAGGTGGTGGAGTCGCTCTATTTGTCAATAATGAAATAAAATGTAAATTAAATAGTGAAATGTCAATAATAGTTGATAATATTATGGAAATGATAACAATAGAAATAATAAACAAAAACGATAAAAACATAATAATAAGTTGTGTATATAGATCACCAGGAGCAAATATAGAAATATTCACGGATAAAATCTTGGAGCTAATGGAGAAGAGTTTTAATAAAAATGTTTTTTTTGTGTGGAGACTTTAACATTGATATGGGAAATAAAACAGATTCAAATAACATAAGCACATTTATAAACTCAATGTACAGTTTAAATATGTATCCATTGATATCAAAGCCAACAAGAATTACAACTCATAGTGCCACAATAATTGATAATATTTTCACAAATATAACAAATGGGGACGTGATAGGTGGTATCTTAACGACCGACTTAAGTGATCATTTACCAGTTTTCACAATCTATAAAAATGATCAAAATATCACAAAAGCAGTTACAACGAAGAAAAAGATCATAAGACAACAATGAAATTCATGATGAAAATGAAATAGTAAATGGATTTAATCAATATTTTGTGAATGTTGGATCAAGCCTTGCAGCTAAAATACCAAAAGCAGATAATAATGTGATCCATTCAATTAAAGGTTGTGCAAATAGTATTTTTCTAAATGGAACCAACAAAGAGGAAATAATGAATGTAGTAAAAAATCTTACAGACAAGAGATCAAAAGACTGGGTGGACATGGATATGATGTTTGTAAAGGACATAATGAGCCATGTTATTGAGCCATTTACATACATATGTAATTTATCATTTTCAACAGGAATATTTCCAGATAATATGAAAGTAGCTAAGGTAGTTCCTCTTTTTAAAAATGGTGATAAATGTGTGTTCAACAATTATAGACCTATATCCTTGTTACCACAGTTTTCAAAAATTCTTGAAAAACTATTTGTAAACAGACTAGATCAATTTATAGATAAACAAAATATTCTAAGCAACAGTCAGTATGGGTTTAGAGCAAAAAACTCTACATCAATGGCTCTCATGGAATTAATGGAACAAATAACTACTGCTGTCGATCAAAAACAATATTGTATCAGTATTTTTGTTGATTTAAAAAAAGCATTTGATACTATTGATCACACCATTCTCCTTGAAAAACTGAACAAATATGGTATTAGAGGACCAGCATTACAGTGGGTATCTAGCTACTTGAAAGATAGGAAACAATTTGTACAAATAAATGATGTAAGATCTGACCTCTGTAATATCACATGTGGAGTTCCCCAAGGCTCTGTACTTGGACCAAAGCTATTTATTTTATATGTGAATGACTTGGTAAATGTGTCAGGACTCCTTAAATGTGTACTTTTTGCTGATGATACCACATTTTTCTGTTTAGGTGAAGATATAGAACAAATGTTGGAATTGATAAAGACAGAATTTGTCAAGATACAAACTTGGTTTAAAATAAATAAATTATCATTAAATCTAGAAAAAACTAATTACATGATATTCAGTAATAAAAAGAAAACTGTTGATGTTCCACTCAAAATTGAGGATGTTGAGATTTGTAGAGTGAATGAGGTGAAGTTTTTGGGTGTTATCATTGATGACAAACTGACATGGAAACAACACATAAATTCTGTAAGAATAAAAATAGCTAAATCGATAGCAGTACTGTACAAAGTCAGAGACCTATTGAATGATAAAGCTCTGTATTTGTTGTATAACACAATCATTGTTCCACACTTAATCTATTGTATTGATGTTTGGGGGAATGCGTGTAAAACAATCACAAAGCCTATTTTTGTATTACAGAAAAGAGCTGTAAGAATTATCACTAGAAAACATTACCGTCATCCATCAAGTACATTATTTTATCAACTGAAGTTATTGAAGTTCCATGATTTGGTAGACTATAATATTTTATCAGTTATGTATAGGGCTCAAAATAATGCATTACCTTTAAATATCCAAATGCATTTTGTTAAAAGACAAAGTTGTTATAATCTTAAGGGGACAGAGATGTTTGTAAAACCACAATTCAGAACTAGTTTGAAGGGACGTTCTACCTCAATCCAGGGAATTAGATTATGGAATGGCTTGGAGAATGTAGTTAAAAATGCCAAGTCAATGTTTACATTTAAGAAAATGATCAAAACGAATGTGTTAAAAAAAATGAAATAGCGTAATGTGTATTGTATTAGTTAGAAAATTAGAAAGAGTTAGTCATTTTGTACTGTTGGTTGAAGATTATTATTGTTTAATCTGATTGTTGGAGAAAAGGGGCAGATATAATAAGATTTATTCTTCTTTCTGCTACCTTTCATTTTTTTATATTTTGTACATTATCATTTATGGGATTGTCTTGTATTGTTTCTTTTGTAAAAAAATGAACACATTTAATAAACATAAACATAAACATAAAACAGTGCTAACTCAGTCAATTAAACTGACACTGAGCTAACATTTGGTGTGGTAGTAGCTCAGAGTCATTTCCAACACACACTCCGAGCACTGGCTGATCACACAAGATCTGTGTTTAACATTTTACAATTATCTGTTGGGATCATCTGTGACTGTCTGTTAACAAAATATATTTTGAACCACTGGATGCATTTTAATCAAACTCTCAGAAAATAATCATTGAATGAACAACTGCAGCTGACTGGAATCAACCCAATCCAGTATGGCCACCACAACCAACTGACCTGAGAAAACACAACCGTTGGCTATAATTCAGCCAATTTTACAAATACTGGGTTGCTATTTGGTGTGGTAGTAGGTGAGACTCGTTCATGACACATAATCAAGCTCAACATTTTGCACGTTTTACCTAAAACTCAAATATACTTCTAAAACGTAATCATACATGTACAGCTGATTATTTAGAGACAAAGCAATTAAAGATGGCTGCTGCTAATCAACTTTAGCCAACACTATTCTATTCAGTCAGATCCAGAATTTAATTCATATCTTACTTCTAACCTACAAAGCTGTCAACAACCTAGCTCCAGCTTATATTACAGATCTTATTGTTCCATATTTTACTAACAGAGCACTTTGCTCTCAGACTGCAGGTTTACTTGTGGTTCGTAGAGTTTCTAAAAGCAGAATGGAAGGAAGATCTTTCAGTTATCAGGCTCCTCTCTTGTTGAACCAACTTCCAGTTTCTGTCCGTGAGGCTGACATATTGTCCAGTTTTAAGACTGGGCTTAAGAATTTCTTTTTTGGAAAATCCTATAGTTGGGGTTAGCTTGTGTTCCCTGAGCTATCCCTTAGTCATGCTGGAGGACAAACTGACCACATTTCTTCACTACGTTACCATCTAAACGTCCTCTGCTCAACCTGTTTTGTATTTGTAATATTTTTTCTATCCTTGACATGTGTTTTTGTCTTTCAGGTACACCTGCATACCTGGACCTTCGTTAACCTCTCCTTCTTGTCCTCTCAAACCCAGTCGGTCAAAGCAGATGGCTGCCTGTCCTGAGCCTGGTTCTGCTGGAGGTTTCTTCCTTTTAAAAGGGAGTTTTTCCTTTCCACTGTTGCCATTGTGCTAGCTCAGGATGGGTGACTGTGACGAAATGAAGATTCAATATGTCTTCTGGCTTCCTTAGATAGAGAACTTTAATAACGGTCTTTTCTTTCTATATGAATGTTTCTGTAAAGTACCCTGAGACAACTTTGTTGTGAATTGGCGCTATATAAATAAACTGAATTGTACTGAATTGAACACAAATATGGTTCTGTTTTTCTTTACAATTAATACTTTTGTTGAATGTAACTGGGACCATGTGTATCCAATTTCGTTCCACCACGTGTACCACATGTGTCGACAAATAAAGAAACTTAGACTTTAAAAGTCAGTCAGCTGAACAGGTTTACTTTGAGCGAGACATCTTTTGATAATGCATGGCCTTTAATTGGTAAATACTCCACAACTGTCTTCATTGAACTACATAATAATAATAATAATAATAATAATAATAATAATAATGAATTTAATTTACAACGCACTTTTCATTAGTGAAAATCTCAAAGTGCTACACACATTCATACACCGGTAGCGGCAGACTACCATGCAACATAATACAAAATTAATATTTACATAATTAATTTACATAATAATAATACTGTACATAATTAATATGTATACAGTATGTATATATAAAATCAAAGTAAACTTTTGCTTTTGTTGCCAGCGCCTTTTCCTGTCTGACCCACAGAAGATTCAACAACAGCCTTACAAACTAGACCAAAGCAGGGCTTTTCCTGCACATACAGTAAATGACATTTAAACAGACTGAGTTATGCTGAAAAGCGGATCAGAGAAAGGTGTGTCTAAATTCTCTGTAATGTAATTTTAATGGCTCTAACCAGGGTGCAGTTACTGCTAATGAAAGTCTCAAGCAAGGCTCATCCAGCTTTCATGCTGCGATGCAAGGCCATCAATTAGGAATGAGGGTGGAGACCGCTCTTTTCATGCTCGTCACGGCTTTGAAGGAATTAGTTCTTTTGAACATTTCCAACTTTGAGTGAAACGAGTCAAACAGGCGAGGGGAGAGAGGAAGGCTAGAGCTTGTAGGTTGCACCCCGCTGCTGTCAGAGACTAAGCTTTCTCTGCTGAGGGCACCTCTGTCTTTCAACCGCTCTGTGATGAGGGAGCTACTTACATTTTCTCTTTTGCTTTTTGTTTCTTTTCATTCTTTTTGTCACAGAAAGTTGAAGTATCTAGAGTTATAAAAACATTTTCAAATTCACGTTTCACTGCAGCAATGTCCACATTTAGCTGTTATGTTTTTAGAAATAAACTAAATTCCTGGCATTATTTGTTTCAAGTTAAAAGTATCCAGTCTTTATGTATAGACAGCACTAAGCAGGGATGGCCATAGAAAGATGGAAGGCAGAGTAAAATGAAACTAAATGAGCATTCCTTGAAGAAATTTAGGAATTGCACAGTTATTCACGCCAAAGCTTCCAACAACAAACTCATTCAATCTGTTAGCGCTTGAAGTGCACAATTGCTATGACTTTCAGCTACTTCCATGCCAAGTTTTAGCTCAATGTCTGTAGAACTGACTGACGTATAATCATTTTTGTATTTGTTAATGTTGATTAGCTGTGATGGCCATCTTGAGTTTGGTTGATGCCAAGTGCCAACAGTTACCGTATTTTCCGGTCTACAAGTCACACCTTTTTGCCTAATTTGCATGCCCTGCGACTTATTGAGCAGTGCGACATGTTTATGGATTTTCCCCCATATTTTTAGACAAATTTTTGGCTCAGATATGACCGTTTTTCATTTTGGCAAAAAATGGTGCAGTACCACTTTCGGCCGCTAGGGTACACCGACCGTTCCCACCTCATGTGTCCGACGGCAGCCTCCTCTGGTCGGACTGACTCTGTCGCAGCCCGGCCTCCTGCTCTGGAGCTCTGACACTTCCAGAGAGTCCACCGACCGTTTCCAGCTCATGTGTCCGAAGGCAGCCTCCTCTGGTCGGACACACTCTGTCGCTGCCCGGCCTCCTGCTCTGGAGGTATGAACTACTAAAGCAGAGCACAGATTTTGTTGAAACTTACAGAAAGTAATTACTGGGTGGACATTTACAAACTGTTAGCTTTATGAGACATTTGAGCTAAAATTCTATGTTTTAGCTTTGTTGATCGTGTTAGCTTATAGCTCCGTATTTACCGTAAACGGGTAAGCTGGATGGATGGATGGATGGATGGATGGACGGGTACTATTTATGTAAATAACTCATGAACTACAGGACAGATTTTTATCAAACTTACAGAAAGTAATCACTACATGGACATTTACAAACTTTTACCTGTATTAGACATTTGAGATAAATTTCAATGTTTTAGCTTTGTAAATGTGCAACGGTTAGCTTCGTTGTTTTTCCGGGTACTTTTTAGCAAATAGCTCATAAACCACAGGACAGATTTTTATCAAACTTACAGAAAGTAATCACTAGATGGACATTTACAAACTTTTACCTGTATGAGATATTTGAGCTAAAATTCGATTTATTTATAATTTATTTTTGCAGCGCACGCAACGGTTTGGAAGACGTCAAAGCGAAACAATTTTAAATCCAGCAGATTTGACCATTTCGTGAATTTATTAATGAACGGTTAAGCTCAGGAACACTTGTGCTATAATGTCAGCTAAGAAATATATATTTTTAAGCACTTATTTTGCTAAATTTGAAAGAAAATGCTGCGGTCCCACCCGTGCGGGTGCTCCTAGCAAAACTATTTTTTAAATCCAGCTGATTTGACAATTGCGTTCATTCATTAAGGAAAAGTTCAGCTAAGACACATCTTTGCTATAATTTTCAGCAAAGAAACAATTGTTTTTACCGTGTTAATCTTGTAAAGTCCTTCCGTGCTCGCTCCTGTGGCCGCCATATGTAGCAGGGCGGTGACGCGTAACATAGGCGACGCATCAGTGGTGACGCATAATAGATGCGACTTAAATAGAGGTACGACATGTTTATGGATTTTTCCAATTTATTGCCAATAATTGGACAAAGCGACTTATAGAGAGGTGAGACTTATCAGGCGGAAAATACGGAATTCAGGTTTAGACGTACATCCAGTAATTACTTTCTGAAACTTTCATTACAATCCATCCACTGGTTCATGAGATATTTTGCTAACAGACAAACACACACAAACAAACAAACTCACATATGCAGGCTTGCTTACAATCAGCCCTTGCAACAGTGAAAAACATTCTAGATTTTCATTTCAGATGGGAATGACATACAGCACCTGAAGTGTCATGGATTGGTAATAATAGTCATCTGAGCAAAGTGAGTGTTCTTTACTTTTTTGCCTTTAAAGTAAAATTGAATGTTGCTATGTGTTGCAACGTTGTAGAGCCAGTTTTGTTAAGAGTGGTGTTTAAAGCGTAAGTCTTGTGAATTTATGTGTTACAGATACAGAAGTAAACTGAATGAAAAGTCGAATGCATTGATGATTACTTTTAAATCTTCACTGTCATCCAAAACGACAACTTTCTGAAATCTGAATGACAAAAAGAGACTGATGACAAAAGTGTTGCAAATCTTAGAAGTAACTGTGTGCAGAACAAGATGGCAAAAGCAATGCAAGCTGATACTCTTTACTTCTGCAACCAATGCATAATTTTACTTTAAAATATCTCAGTCAAGGCCGGTCAAAAAAAACAACAATCACATAAATTAAATCAGCACAGTTGTTCTCATATTGATGACTTTTTTGTCTAAAAATTTAGAATTTGTAAACAGAATTTGTGGCTGGATGTTAACTACTTTGTACCAAATGTGTTTGTTTAAATGGTAAATGGATTGCACTTATATAGCACCTTTCTGTCTTATCAAGACACTCAAAGTGCTTTACACTACAAAGTACAATCTGTGCCTCATTTACCCATTCATACATCACTCTACTAGATCTCTACAAAGCTAATTGAACAAATCATTCTAAAGCGACTAATCAGTGCTTCATCACATTCATACAGACACACATCAGAGGCAATTGGGGGTTCAGTATCTTGTCCAGAGACATTTTGGCATGTGACTGTGGGTGGATTTGAATCCCCAACTCTTGCATTGGAGGAGGACTGCTACCACTCAGCTACAGCCACCCTTACCTATGGAAAGAGCTGAAGTGACTGAAAATAGGCCAACAGTGACGATGTCTAGGGAAGAGATGTTTGGAATAGAGAAGTCTGTTAAACCTGGAAAAAGTTTAACAAAAGCAGCATACGTCTTAATGCCAGTCTTTGTCTTTTAGGTACTCTTACCACCTTACTTCCCTCCCAGTATTGCTTAAATTTTTTTAATTTCATATTTAGCAGCAGATTCACTCTTGTTTCCACTTAAACATCTCTGAGATTCTACTCTTGTCCAATTCAGTCTATGGCCAGCCCAGTTTAGGTCAATCGTGACTCAGGTTTTTCACCTGATTTTCTGTGGATTCAGCTGAGTGTGTACATTGAGTGTGGACCAACATTGCAAAACAAGCTATCTGGAAAACTACCGGAGTAATTTATTTCAGACTGCATCGCTTTAAATAGTTTATAATAGCCTTTTTATCAGAGTCAGAGTCAGAGAATCTTTATTGTCATTTGCACCGCATGTGGCACATGTGATGAAACGAGATTATGTACACAGGGTCCCAGTTACATTCAACAATAAAAAGTAAAAGAAAAACAGTAATAAGATCTAGATATGAACTAAGAAAAACATCAACTAAAAAAATACACTAAGCACTAATGTAATAGAAAAACATCATTACAAACAGCAGCACGAACATGAGTCTGTATGAGCAGATGGTCACGAATGAACACAGCAACAAGAAAACAGATCAGCATCAGCATGATGTGATATTTTGCAGTGATTATTCTGATTATTTATTTATTCATGAGTCTAACAGCCTCAGGGTAGAAGCTGTTCCTCAGTCTAGTGGTTCTACATTTGATGCTCCTCAACCTCCGTCCTGAGGGGAGTGGGGCAAAGAGTGTGTGTGCTGGGTGAGTGGGGTCTTTCATGATGCAGGTGGCTCTTTTCCTGCATCTGGAGGTGTAAATGTCTGTGATGGTGGGGAGACTGACTCCAACAGACTTCTGTGCAGCCTTCACCACTCTCTGTAGAGCTTTTCTTTCTGCAACTGTGCAGCCTCCATGCCACACGTTGATGCTGGAGCACAGGATGCTCTCCACTGCACACCTGTAGAAGGAGGTGAGGACTGGGCTGCTCAGACCAGCTCGTCTCAGCCGTCTGAGGAAGTAGAGTCTCTGATGACCTTTCTTGATCAGGCTGGTGGTGTTGTTGCTCCAGCTGAGGTTATCATTCATGTGTACACCCAAGTATTTGTAGCTGGAGACCACTTCCACCGCAGATCCACTTATGTTCAGTGGGGTGTGGGTGTGTTTGTTCCTTCTGAAGTCCACAATCATCTCCTTTGTCTTCTTCACATTGATGTGAAGGTTATTCTCTTTGCACCAGCTCTCCAGGTGTTCCACCTCCTGCCTGTAGCTGGACTCATCATTGTTTGTGATACATCCCACCACAGCTGTATCATCTGCAAACGTTACGATATGACAGCCTGGAAGTGTGGCTGTACAATCATGTGTGAGCAGAGTGAACAGAAGAGGGCTCAGCACACATCCTTGAGGAGAGCCAGTGCTGAGGGTTATGGTGGAGGAGGAGAAGTTGTGGATCTTCACTGACTGAGGTCTGTTTGTTAAAAAGTTTATTGCTGGTTTCATGAGTTTGCAATGAGAACTTTTAAAAAATTTTCTCTTCTTTCTGATCTTATTTATGTAAAATAGGTTTGGTAACCTTTGGAAACACAAAAAACTGACAATAACCTAGAGTCATTTTTACAGATATCCAACTGAAATTTGATTTGATAGTAGCTGAGAGTGATTCACAACATGTCCTTTGAGCTCTAACAGTTGCAAAAGCTTTCATTGCTTTAAAACATTGGCATTGCTTGTTGGAGTCAAAAATATCTTATGAACCACTGAACCATTTTTTGACATTCAGAATGTAATTATTGGCTGCAAATCTACAACTGATTACTTTTTATTATCAGAGACTCTGCTTCCTCAGGCGGCTGAGACGAGCTGGTCTGGGAAGCTCAGTCCTCACCTCCTTCTGCAGATGTGCAGTGGAGAGCATCCTGTGCTCCAGCATCAACGTGTGGCATGGAGGCTGCACAGCTGCAGAAAGAAAAGCTTTACAGAGAGTGGTGAAGGCTGCACAGAAGACTGTTGCAGTCAGCCTCCCAATCATCATAGACATCTACACCTCCAGATGCATGAGGGCCATCTGCATCATGAAGGACCCCACTCACCCAGCACACACACTTTTTGCCCCGCTCCCCTCAGGCAGTAGGTTGCGGAGCATTAAGTGTAGAACCACTAGACTGAGGAACACTTTCTACCCTGAAGCTGTTAGACTCATAAATCCTTAACCAATGTAATCACATAATGAATAATTCACATCTCTCTTTTAAGTCCCATGTGGAAAACCTAGTAAGGAAGCTGAAAGTTAAACTGGGTTTCTTTTTCAGAAATAGATTCAGTCTAACTCTGAATGCTAGGAAATACCTTGTAACTGTGACTTTCCTTCCCTCCATTGACAACGGTGACATTATCTACATGAATGTCCCTATCTACATTACATTAGATTATGAATGTTCGTGCTGCTGTTTGTAATGATGTTTCCCTATTACATTAGTGCTTAGTGTATTTCTAGTTGATGTTTTTCTTAGTTATATCCTAGATGTTATTAGTGTTTTTCTCTCACATTTTGTTGCTGGATGTAACTGGGACCCTGTGTACATAATCTCGTTTCATCACATATACCACATGCGGTGCAAATGACAATAAAGATTATCTGACAAACACCTTGCAGATGTTGTATGCTGTCTCCTACTCCGCTCCTGTTTCATGGAATATCTTGCAAAAAGATATGAAGCTCTTGACCTTAACCTCTCTAAAAACATCTGGTTCCTGGGAAAAACCAATGCAGACATGTTCCTCTTTTTAGTTTTCAACACCACTTTACAGTGTAGCTGTTTTTTTAGTTTTTTTTTTTAAATACCATTTTCTTTGATTTCTCTTTCATTTGTTCCTCTCAATTTTTCTTTTATGATTGTCTGTTGTTGTCATTCTTTGTTAAAAACAGCTATCTTTTGTAAACGAGTCAACGAGGCTCAGTGAGACTAACCTGTATAAATAAAGGTTGAACGAATCACTAAGAAAAAAGAAAAAAAAAAATCACTGTAATGCCACTTTAATTGGCGATATTTGACTTATCTATGCTGTTGATCTCATGCTGCTGATTATCTCATGGTGCTGTATTAATTCATACCCATCTGCTCACCGCAGACTCATGTTTGTGCTGCTGCTGTTACGCCGTATTGTTTTATATTATTAGTGTTTGGCATATTTTTTGGCTCTTTTACCATACTGTCTGGCATTTGTTTAATCATAAATCCTTGTTTACTGTTTCTTTTTATACTTTATATTTTGCTATTTTTGGGTGTAACTGAGAACCACGTGATGGAAACGACAATAAAGTTGACTTGAACTTAAACTTTTGAAATCAGCCCAATTCAAGAAAAAAAAAGTGTTTTTAAATTACACAACAAAGGTTGCATGTGTTAAAAGCCTGCTTCTGAGATTCCAACAGGAGGTTAGGTTGAAACACAACAATGAAGGCTTCTTATGGGACAGATCTTTTTGGCAGGCCACAGACTATAAAGTTTTTCGCATGTAAGACAAAACGTTTCTCCCTTAAAGAAACTAGTCCAGGTGAAACGAGTTAACCTTTTTTGTGTTATCTACCTGGATGATTGAGCCTACAAACCTTTTTTTGTTTGTTTTAAAATTAAACATAAAGTGATGGGGCCTGCCAGACCTTGAGCGGCAGCTCATTCCACAATTTAGGAGCCAGAGCTGAAAAGGCTCTGTCTCCTCTGGATTTATAAAAGTTTTTCAGGACTGCTAAAAGCATCTGGTTAGAGGATCTATTAGAGCACGTGGTGGCATGTAAAGGTGAAGCAGTTCAGACAAATAAGAAGGACTAAGAACATTCAAAAACTTAAAAACAAACAATATAACTTTAAAATGTATTCAAAACTGGACAGGAAGCCAATAAAGTGACGTCAAAACTGGAGTGATGTGCGCATCACGCCTGCCTGTACCAGTCGAAAACTGTGCAGCAGCATTTTGTACCAGCTGTAAGTGTGAGAGGGAGGCCATGGCTAACTCCGGTCAGAAGAGAATTACAATAATCCAGGCATGAAGTAATGCAAGCGTAGATTACTGTACTGTCTCTAAGTAAGAGGGGCTTGGTTTTTGATAGGCACCTCAGCTGAAAGAAAGAGGACTTAACCATGCTGTTGACATGGAGGTCAGGTTTCAGGCAGGGGTCCATTTTCCCCCCTAACTTTGTCACAATGGATTTTTCATATGGGGCCAAAGAGGAAAAATCAAAGGTGGGGAAACTGCTAGGACCACTGGATTTAAAGACCATAACCTCAGTCTTTTTTTTATTAAAATGGAGGAAATTAAGTGCCATCCATCCTCTAATGTCATCGAGATAGTCCAGGAGAGACTGAGTGTTTCAAAGGGAAATAGACTTGATAGTCATCCGCATATGAAACATAATAAAAACAGCTTAATTATTTTCAAACTCATGATTTTAATTAAAGACTGGTGTTGTGGGCAACGTGTATTCCTTCAAAGAATGCTCGAACTTTTAATTCCATATTGTTTTGTTTTCTGTGTTTGCAGCTTGAAAGACAAGAAACAACAGGCCTCCAACTATACCACATACATCTGACTGTTTTTCCATTATGTCTTACAACGCTGTTTTATTAAATCAAACTGTTGTCTGTCATGGTTCTGAAAATTTTCAACAAAACAAAACAGCTGAATGAACATCCTTCAAAGGAGCTGATTTATTTTTTTTCCTACTTTTCTGCCCGGGGTATTCAAAGCAGCTTTTCCAAAATAGTAAAGCTGTTGACTTGAACAGCTCAATGAAAATGAAAATTCACATCTAGAAACGGAACTACCAGGCATAAACTGTTTTGGTCTGTTCACAGGGGTTTAAACACACAGGAACAAAAATAGAAAACCAACCCCTTTATTCCTTCAAATTTAATTAAACTTACTTCCCTCCTCTGAGGTTTTGCACGTGACAGCTGCCAAACACTACACTGCCTACTATAATTAATTGCTCCGATGATTGTGAGTATTAGTACAGAGCTCTGCGACAAAATCCTCATGTCGGTGAGGATTACCTCCTGGTCCTGCAGCATTTGTCTCCATTTCTGCTGATTTACGGAGCTGACTGAAGGAAATGTTTGACAAATGAATTTGATTGGACTATTCTGAGCTGCTCTATTATTGTCATGTACACATGACTGTGTGTGTGCTTCCACAAGCCACACATACACACACACGTCTCTCCAAGGCTGTCACGTGGTTTGTAAAGCTTCTTTCTAAGAGAATTGACTATCTATTCTGTGACAGAAATGCATGGAGGTCTCTGATTGGTACACTTTAAATCCCTTTCTGTGTCAATGGGAGGCCACCAACTGGAGTGTGTGTGAGAACATGTGACGCGGAGGCTGCATGCGAGTAAATGTCCAAGATCCCAAATGAATTAGGTTGATTTTGAAGCGCTGCGAGATCTTCCATTAATCTGAGTTGCTGTTTGTTATCTCACAGCTCACATGTGGAGTAGGACCGCTCTATCAGGGAGGATGAACCACCCCGGTTGGGTTATCCAGGTTATCCAAGGCACACTGTTGCTTGAGAAAGAGCAGCACCAAGATAAATATTTTGTTTGTGTGTGTTTTAGGCAGATTAGAAATGAAAACATGGAGGTTGAAAAAGTGAGAGGGGAGGAGAGTGTTGAAGGTTCAAGACAGAGAGGAGAGGAGCGCTCCGTAATCTAAACTCTGTCAGAGTAACAGATTAGCTCACTGGGTGAAATGATACATGACTGGCAGCAGGCCTCCTCTTCCACAGTCACACTCCTCCCCCATCCATGGAACAATTACCGTATTTTCTGGCGTATAGGTCGCACCTGTGTATAGGTCGCATTGTCCAATTATCACCAATAGATTGGAAAAATCCCTAGATAGGTCGCACCGGTGTATAGGTCGCACCTACGTTTAGCTCTGCTGCAAATGTCTGCCACAGGAGCGCACAGCAAGGCTTTTAAGAAGATTAACACTTAAAAACAATTATTTGTTTGATAAAAATTATAGCAAATATGTGTCTGAGCTGAACTTTTCCTTAATAAATGAACGTAATTGTGAAATGAGTTGGATTTTAAAATTTGTTTCGCCGAAAGTGATAACAAGCCATAGGTCGCACTGGTGTACAGGTCGCAGGCCTTGAAAAAACCCATAAAAGGTGTGACCTATACACCGGAAAATACGGTACACTGTGGCACACACGTGCATACTTCATCACCCTGATTACATCTCAAACTCATATACAGCCAGAACTTTACCAACATGACTCTCTGCTGCCTGACTTTGTGGCCTTGATATCTATCCCTGTCTATCTGTTTCTCCTGCCACACACACACACACACACACACACACGCACGCACGCACGCACGCACGCACGCACACACACACACAGGTCCTACTTCTTTAAATGGACTGCAGTGGCCAAAGTAACAGAGTCTGGGCAAAGTCATTTGTTGTGAGTAAACTTCTTCAGCTCAGGTCATTTCAGCCAGTGGGACACACACGAGCGCACACACAAAACACACAAGGAGGAGGTGAGACGGGTCAGTTAGCCCGAACCGTGTCAATCACCCCACTCTGCTCCTGTTGGCACGAGTCTACTGGGAAATGCCTGTAACTTAAAGTAACTTAGCTAAAGTGAGTTCAATGCATGAACTTCTCACTGCTGAGAGGAAAGCCCCACCTCTAAATGAGGAGCAGCAATGTTTTTAGCTCTGGTCTCAGTGTGTGTTCGTCTGTAAATAAAGTACTAAACTTCACAACTGATCAGGAGTCAACTCAGTTCAAGATGGCTGTCACAGCTAATCCAACACAAAACTGTCTCTTACTCATGTTGCAGCTATTGAGGTAGTAGTAGCTGAGACTCATCCTCAACACAAACTCTGAGCATGACCACATCACATGATGAGATGGCAGCCATCTTTAGCTGTCATTCATTCCTGTAAAGAGTGGTGGGTTTCTAATTGTTATCTATTTAACTTTCCTTTTCTTTACCCTGATGCATGCTCAATAATCCAGGTAGAAAAATCTGAAAAAGCTAAGTCTGGTCCTCTGGACATTCAAAAAACAAAACAAAGCAAAAAAATAATAAAAAATAATGTAGAAACGTTTCGTCTTTCGTCCAATACAGCAGCTCAGACTGAGGAAGTCTTTCGGATGAAAGACGAAACGTTACAGTTTTTTTGCTTTGTTTTTTGAATGTCCAGAGGACCAGACTTAGCTTTTTTAGATTTCCTTTTCTTTCTTTCTCTCTCAGTTTAACTGCCAGTCATTTTGACAAGAGGTGCCTAATAACATGGATCCAACGTTTCCCAGCTGCAAGTCATGAAGCCTTGTTTCCTCAGCATCTTTTATCTCCGTTAGTTGCCTCCATTTGCCTCTTTGGGCTTCTGTTCTCCTACTCGGCCGCTAGGAGGCAGTGCTCCACTTCCAACCTCACCAAGACGCGCTCCTTCTTCCAGGCAGGACAGGCACCAGAGCTCAGCTCCAGTCTGCGTGACACCCCCGACAGCACCGCAACTCTGTCCCGACACCTGCCGGACTGCTGCCTCATCACTTTCTGGGAAGCGGGTAAAGGAAGCTCGTCGGCGCGTGAAACACAAAGGAAGCCCAGCGTTTCCTCCTGCCCTGGATGGCTTTATAACTTTCTGCAAGGCGAAGGGAGAAAGCGGAACTTTCATTGACTGTCATTGGCACTGCAGGGGGGGGAGCAGCACGCTGGGTTTGAAAACCAGGAGGTCAGCCCTGCTGCTGGGTGCGGATGATAAGGCGCAACTTTCAGCCCGCGCGCGAGAAAAGGAGCCGCTTTCCGGTAGTGGAGAGGGGGATGAGAGCCTCTCCTCTGTGTCGGAGAGTGGAGAGGTAATGAGGGAAGCGATTCCCCTGCTGGGCTGACAAGAACAAGAGCACACCGCAACAACAGGTAATCTCTCTGAGCAACCTTTACACCTGGAGAGGGAGGAGGCGCAGTTTGGGTTTAGTGCGTAAAAAACAAACATAAACATAAACATAAACATAAAAAACGCGCGGGGATTCAAGTAAATGGCCCACCTGGCATGGCATGGCATGGCATGCATGGATGCAACTCTATTACATCCTGCTGATGAAACCCGCACTTTAAAGCCATTTGGACTCAACACCAAATGGAAAACACTCCGTCTGGGACAGTTTAGGAAATTAAAAAGAGAGAGTGGATTTTATGAAGGAGCAAGAGTTCCGCCTCTGCGTGGAGTCGCTTCACACCGTTGTGATTTTATAGAGAAGACAAATGATTGCGGTTGTTTTAGGTGTTGCACAACCTATGGGATCGCACTCCCCCCCTCACAGAGCCTCGCATGTATAGATGCGGTTCAGTGCGCTGTCTCGCTTCTTTATGACTTTTTGCTGATTGATTCTTTTAGCGC
>JBBPBX010016692.1:36821-47802 GCA_038048925.1 Garcialebias charrua | reverse complement strand
GACACTTTAAAACCACACTGGGCTAGATGTCGAAGCACAGCTTCAGATGCGTGCATAATAGCTTCTGAAGTCGGAGCTGCTATCAGAATATCATCGACGTATTGGATTAAAACCACTCCCGGTGGCAAAGGCAAATCAGTAAGGACTTGCTTTAATACATTATTGAACAAAGAGGGCGAATCCACGAAATCCTGAGGTAATCTACTGTACGTGAATTGTTTCCCCTTAAAGGTAAATGCAAACAGATCCCTTGATCCAGCGTCCAGAGGCACACAAAAGAACGCGTTCGCCAGGTCAATACAAGTAAAAAACTTGTGTTCAGGCTGAATAGCATTCATCATAACATAAGGATTTGGAGTACCATAATTAGATGGAACAACAACCTTATTTATAGGCCTCAAATCATGAACTAAACGGTAATGAGATTTATCAGCTTTTGGTACCGGGTGTAGAGGTGTGTTCCAGCTCGAAACAGTAGGCTGCAACACACCAGCTTCCAGCAAACCCTTAATAGTTTGCTCTATACCGTCAATCTGCTCCTGTCGGAGTCGATATTGATGTTTATAGATTGGAACCGTGCCTGGCTTCAGGACGATCGATACAGGGTTGACACTCAGCAGGCCCACATCTGTAGAACTCCTGGCCCAAAGTGTATCAGGCAAACTGGCTAACAGTTTGTCCGTATCAACATGGTCTGTGTTTTCTCCGCCATGTGATCTAGGCAGAGAATGTTTCTCAGGTAACAATAATGTGAATGATCTGTGTGTGATCCTGTAAGTATCAGTTTCTGGAGAATAGTGTAAGTGTGGATTTTGTGTAGGCACCCATTCCCTTACAGCCAGACAGCGTCTCATCACAGGACCTAAATTCTTCGCATCGGCACCAGATACAACCATCAATGACACATGTGGAGCTGATACATCGCCAAGCATATACAGTTGCAGTAACGTTGCAGGCAACTTCACACCTGCCACCACTCCCTCCGGGGCCACATAAATGTCCATGATTTCAGCCACTGGAAATTCACCAGTCTCTTGACAATGTTCAAGCAGTCCTGTCCAGAGCACATCGTAGTCCCCATCACCACAAAGGTCATAGTTCAGCGTGCAATGTGCCACATCAGGAAGCGTGTCATAAGATCTTATGACATTAATCCAGGCGTTCCAGCTCTGCAGTGTGTCGTACAAGAGCGTAGTTGTAAAGTCAGGAACTGCTCCCCACCAAACTTCAGCTTGAAATTCGGCTGGACCAGACTCAGCAGAAGTCCCTTCAACCTGGAGCATCTGATGAATGGAGCTTTTCACTGTAGCACAGTACTGAACAGTTCCATCAGGAAAACTCAGCTGGACGTTGTCAGGACTCATCATCAAAGTCACGTTCTGATCACACAGAATGTCTCGTCCAATAAAGTTCACTGGACATATGTCAGAAATCAGGAAGGAGTGTTCAAAGCGCAGATTATTCCACACGAGAGCGGCCACTCCTCTGGCTTGATCGTGGGAGTGACGTGTTAACTGACGAATACCTGGCGCCTGTATCAACCATACACATGTGATTTCGGCCGTTAATGGTTAACGATACCAAAAAGGCTCCAAATACAAGACGCCACCTACTGCCGGACCAGGGCACCCCTATTGGATAGGATATTGGCCTGGGGCCTGATTATTGGCTCCCGGCATAGGGCCATGTGGAGTATTATCTGGTGGTGGTGTATATACGTCATGTGGATAACGAGCTGGTGTCACCTCCTGTCTCGATAAATCCTGTTTGGTCGGACATTGAAAATGCCAATGTCCCACCCCGTCACACCGGTGGCACCTGTCCGTGGGTCGAGGGTTGCCCCTCGGACGTTTGTACCGACCCCTGCGCCAGGATGTGGATGGGCCCAGAGGTCTCTGTTGATATGAATTATCAGATGATGTAGGAGGACCCTGAACCTGGGGCATCTGGATTGCATTCACCTTTGTGAAATTAAGTTTGTCACGTATGTCTTTTAATTGGGCCTTAGCTAATTGAGTTTCAAGGGATTTTAATTCCCTGTCATCAGACTCCCTCTTATCAAAAGATTGATCAATAAAATGAACAATGTGGGCTGCCCATAAATCATAATCCATCTTTGTTAGGCCAACAACAGACGCCAAACTCTTCTTAACATCATCAGACAGAGAGCTCTCTACAGCACCTCTGAACAACAGTTGAGTCGTAGGATCAATCGTTGGATCATTTCCAGTTCTATTTTCCCACAAGAGCTTAACTCTAGATAAGTAGGTCGTGCCCCGTTCTGTAACAGCCGGAGGAATCTCACACAAGTCTGAAGATTTCATAGACGTCGGATATTTCTCTCGTATAATTGGCCATAAAATTTGAACGTGGTCGTGCAGTGTGTCACTGTCTGGGTCCAATTTAGTCCCAGCAGCCTGTTCTATTTCAGTCAAACTACCAAACGACGTGCATGCTGTGAAAACCCTCCTCCAATCACCCAGACATGGCACAATTCCGGCGCATGCCTCCAGAAAAGCGCGGATCCAAGCCGAACCTCCTTTCTGGATATCAGGCAAACGCTGACGGATCAACTCAGTATCCTGCAAACTAAAAGGCGTGTAAGTCTGTTTGCGGACTCCCTCAGCTGTGGTGGAAGAAACGAGAGGTAACATGAATTGAGCAGGAGGCGCTGCGTCAAGGCATGTGTGAACATTATCAGCAATTCTATTTAATCGACCTGAATTTCCTCGCTGCCAGCCAGTGACCTTATCAAAAGTTGTGGCAGGAGGCCTGAGGTCAGGACAAGCAGTTGGACCAGGACAGGTCAGTGGCACGGAGTCATATGAAGCCCCCAAAGATGTCACGCTGAAAGAAGCATCAGAGGACGGTGGACGAAACACATCACCTCCCCTTTGTTCACCCACAGAGCCAGGAGTGGTGTGAATACCACCCATCAATGTTTGCACATGGTCTTGTACCATATTCCTATTTTCTGCTGATTTTGTCTGTAAAATACCCCCTGTAACGAGAAGCAAGTCTGAGCTGGATCTAGTGTGTTCAGAACCAAGTGAGAGCTCTGCCAGATTTATGGATGAGAGCTCCGTCAATGGCATTTGGTTGTGTGGATTTAATCCCACAGGTGCATACGGGGGAGGACGAGGAGGAGGAGGGGGAGCGGGGCAAAGAGGATGCGGAGGGGGAGCACAAGGCTGTTCAGTTTCAAGGCATGTCTCTGTTCCTGTTACGAGGGCCGCACCGGCTTTAATAGGGAGTTCTGCAGTACCAGGCACCAAAGTGTTATCTGCAGACAGCCATAAATCTGTTTGCAAGCCAACAACTTGTTTCTGTGAAACTGCTTTGTGAGCACTTCTCAGAGCAGGTTTCTGCCTACCTAGGATTTTGCACATTTCATCCACAAACAATAAGCAGTCCCTATGAAAGGCGTCCGCCTTCTGCCAGTCCTTATATTTCTTTCTACGCACTAGAACAGAGCATTTTTCCTTCTCATCCAACGCCAACCTCAAAGCTCTCTCTGATTGCACAAGAAGCTTATTCAGTCCAACAGCAGACGGACACGAATCATCCACACCAGGAAACATTCCTGACCGACACATGTTATTCACCCAAGAAACTAAACGTCTTTTCTCATCAAGAACATTCTTGACAGCTACCTTCCGACTCCATGAAACCCATAACTCATGCAAAACAGATCCTAATGTGCCAGGGGCACAATTCTTCCAAGTTTGTATAGGTATGTCAGACATTATAATAATGTTATACACGTGTTTTACAAGGGTGAAGTGAGCAAACCTCCAGCCAGGACCATGGACAGCTGCAGTAGCCAACCAAGAAACTGCCTGTTTTAAATCACCCTCCTAAAACACCCAATAAAAATGCCACCCCAGAGCACAGCAGTGGTAGTCACTATCAGACTTCACAATTTGACCTACTGCCGGCAAATACACCCACTGAAACAATATATAAAATAAAAAATCTTTCCCTGTTGCCTTAGTTTGCGTGTTTACAGCTATTACCGGAGTACAGGTCACAAGTCTCTAAATGAAACAGAAAATAAATAAAGGAAAAAAATGAATAAAGAAAAGAAAGTAAAAAAAATAATAAATGAAAAAAAATAAAAAATTTGCGACCTATACACCGGAAAATACGGCAATCAACTTCAACTGGGAAGGGGAAGAAAAGATTTGACTCTAACGGCGATCACTGGTCCCGGATTGTGAACTAAATCACCTTCTCGGCAACTCTTGTGAACCCGGAGCGGCCCAAACCACTCTGTACGGCAAGCCGTGTGCTGGATGAAAGCCAGTGCGACTCTACGGCGATTAAATCCCGGAGTTCACCTCTGACCTCAGCCCCACAGCTCCCGGAGCCCATAAAATAAACAAATAAAAAAAGTCTCTCAGCCAACAGGCCGGAGCTCATAGATGGGGAAAAAACGCAAACTTAGGCACTCATACTCTCACCCTTTGTGTGTGTGGACTATGTGCTTTATACTTTACTTATATGTACGAAAACAGCAAAAAAAATGCACATTCAAATGAAATACCAACAGTGGTTCACGTTATTTAACTGTTAACGCTAACCCAAAAAACCGTAGCTACACTACGGTGTAATTTTTGCCCACCCGTAGACAGAACAGACATACAGCCAAGGTAAATTTAGCGTTTTCAATAGCAGACATTTAGTTATAAACGGAAGATCTGCTCACCTGAATGAAGAAGGCGCCAGAGTTGGCTGCACGCTCGTTCCGCCACTCGTGGGGGAAGCCCCCAATCGGCTTCCGTTTCAGGCGAAACTGCAAACTTCTCACGTCGGGATCACCAAATTGTTGCGAATTCAAAAGGTTGAAGGAAGCTCTGAAACGAATGTGCAAATTTTATGTAGGTTTATTGTACATATAAGAATAAACCTTACAGCAACAACAGACCTCTCACCGAGCACAAGTCCACACACACTCTCTTCGAAGGCGGACCACGGTTTTATACCTCTAGATGACGTCATCGCCTCGTGGGACCAATCCTGGAACCGAACCGCCTTGGAACCGCCCTAGAACTTCCCCTACTCTGTGAGTGATCCGCCTCTCAGCCAACAAGCTATCAGCTCTGTATGTCAATCATCAAATGTTGGGTGTGTTGCATGTGCAGGCGTGTAACTGTTCCCTAGTGAAAACAAAGCCCGAGAGAAAAACGTTCTGCCTAGTGTCACATTTCACATTATAAGGCAGAATTAAGTGTATACAAATAATGGAACATAGTGGGTGTAATGTAATACTGATAGAAATATATTTCACAATTCAAAGAAAGAGATTAGCCAAGAAGAAATATGACAGTGAGAGGACTGAAGAGAGGAGACAGGAATTCATTCATTCAACCTTTATTTATACAGGCTATCCTCGTTGAGCCACGGGGACTCATTTACAAGAGGGACCTGTTTCACTCACACCCAGGGTCAATTTTAGAGTTACCAATCAACCTAACAATATAAGAAGATGGGACATAGAGCAAAAAGGGAAGTAGCTAAGGCAAAGCAGAGGGCGTACAATGAGTTGTATGGGAGACTGGACACTAAAGAGGGCGAGAAGGACTTGTACCGATTGGCAAGACAGAGGGATCAGGCTGGAAAGGATGTGCAGCAGGTTAGGCTTATTAAAGATGGGAATGGGAATGTTCTAACAAGTGAGGAGAGTGTGATGGGAAGATGGAAGGATTACTTTGAGGAGCTAATGAATGAAGAGAATGAAAGAGAAAGAAGAGTGGAGGTCATAGAAACTGTGGACCAGGAAGTGGGAAAGATTAGTGAGGGTGAAGTCCGGAAAGCTCTGAAAAGAATGAAGAAGGGGAAGGCAGTAGGACCTGATGACATACCAGTGGAGGTTTGGAAATGTCTTGGAGAGGTGGCAGTGAGGTTTTTGACTCAAATATTTAATGGAATATTTGAGGGTGAGAAAATGCCTAAAGAATGGAGAAGAAGTGTGCTGGTTCCCATTTTTAAGAACAAGGGTGATTTACAGAGTTGTAGCAACTGGGGATTTAAGTTGATGAGCCACACAATGAAGATCTGGGAGAGAGTTGTGGAAGGAAGGCTTAGACGTGACCATCTGTGAGCAGCAGTATGGTTTCATGCCAAGAAAGAGCACCACAGATACCATCTTTGCTTTGAGGATGTTGATAGCGAAGTACAGAGAGGGTCAGAAAGAACTCCATTGTGTGTTTGTGGATTTAGAAAAAGCATATGACAGGGTGCCAAGAGAGGAGGTGTGGTATTGCATGAGGAAATCTGGAGTGGCAGAAAAGTACAGGTAGTCCCCGACTTACGAGCGCTCTTACATACGAGGTTCCGGACTTACGAGCTGGCGAATTTTTGGAAAAAACGCAAAAAATACCAAGTTTTTCTGTGTTTTTTCACCACAGTTCGTTAGCTAAACATGTGGACACACGTTTCCGATCATTTTTATGCACTCATAAGCAGTTTTTCGATGAAAAACGAGTGTTTGTAGTCGCGCTAGCAAAACCGTTCCAACTTACGAGCGAAAATCCGGACTTACGAGAACATGTGCTTCGTGTTCCAACATACAAATTTCCGGTTTATGAGCAACTCATAAGTACGGAACTCGCTCGTAAGTCGGGGACTACCTGTATCTTAGACTGGTACAGGACATGTATGAAGACAGCAGGACAGTGGTGAGATGTGCTGGAGTGACAGATAGCTTCAAGGTGGAGGTGGGATTGCATCAAGGATCGGCTCTGAGCCCCTTCTTGTTTGCTCTGGTGATGGACCGACTAACAGATGAGGTCAGGCAGGAATCCCCATGGACTATGATGTTTGCAGATGACATTGTGATATGTGGTGAGAACAGGGAACAGGTGGAAGAGAACTTGGAGAGGTGGAGGTATGCACTTGAAAGAAGAGGAATGAAAGTCAGCCGTAGTAAGACAGAGTACATGTGTGTGAATGAGAGGGAGGCCAGTGGAACAGTGAGGCTACAAGGAGCAGAGGTCACAAAGGTGCAGGACTTCAAGTACTTGGGGTCCACTGTCCAGGAAAATGGGGAATGTGGTAAAGAGGTGAAAAAGAGAGTCCAGGCAGGATGGAGTGGATGGAGAAAAGTTTCAGGAGTGATTTGTGACAAAAAGGTGTCAGCAAAGGTCAAAGGAAAAGTTTACAAGACAGTGGTGAGACCAGCTATGTTGTATGGTCTGGAGACAGTGTCACTGACAAAAAGACAGGAGAAAGAACTGGAAGTAGCAGAAATGAAGATGCTGAGGTTCTCCTTAGGAGTGACAAGGATGGATAAGATCAGGAATGAGATCATCAGAGGTACAGCACATGTTGAACAACTGGGAGATAAAGTTAGGGAGGCCAGACTGAGATGGTTTGGACATGTCCAGAGGAGGGACAGTGGGTATATTGGTAGAAGGATGTTAGAAATGCAGCTGCCAGGAAAAAGACAAAGAGGGAGGCCAAAGAGGAGATATATGGATGCAGTTAGAGAGGACATGGAGGTAGTTGGAGTGAGGACAGAGGATGCAGAGGACAGAGTGAGGTGGAGGAGGATGACTCGCTGTGGCGACCCCTGAAAAGGGAAAAGCCGAAAGAAGAAGAAGAAGAAGATTGTGATAGAATACATGTATTACTTAGAAATAAATGAGCAAAATCAGATGTTTTGAGTTATTTTTTATACATTAGGACACTGACGAGTAAACTGTGGACAGTTTCAACTTGTAACAAATACTTAATCTGTAGAATAATCTCTGGCTATAAACACAGTCAGAGGGAAATCCATCCATTATCTTTACCCGCTTCTATCTTCCCGGGTCACGGGGTTCAGTGGTGCGGCACCCATGTCCAGCAGTCATTGGGAGAGGCAAGGGACACCCATGACAGGTCTCCAGTCCATCAGGAACACTTAGACACAAATTAGACAATCATTCACTCTCTCACTCACACCTAGGAACAATTTAGTTACCAATCAGCCTAACATGCATGTTTTTGGTCTGGGGGAGGAAACCCGGATAAAACTCATGCATGCACGGAGAGAACATGCAAACTCCACCCAGAATGGCGCCTCAGCCAGGATTCGATCCAGCAGCCTTCTCAGAGGGAAAAAATAAAAATAATAAAATTGGAAATGTCAGCTGTAAAGCCAAAAGGTAAAGTTCTTCTCTCTTCTTCTGAAATGCCAGAGTCCAAAGAAGTGAAGCCATTTTGGAGGAGGAAATCAAGTGGTGGAGCATTAAAACAAAAGGTGGAGCTAAGATCATACACAAATGAGCTGTGCTGATATTCTAAACTCTAACTGGAGGCTTTCTGTAACTTATCACTGCAAATAGTTGTAAACAAAGATGAGAAATTTCCACTTTTATCCAATGCACTTTTTTACAAAACCTCTGATGATTTTGAGTGAAATTACTCTCAATCATTTAATGATGCAAAATTGTGTAAAAAAATGTACATTTTGTCTCATTCCTTACCAAACTAATAAGCAATATAGTAAATATATAGTAATAGTACATTTAGCCAATAAAAAATACCATTATCAAGCTAAACTGAGCTGCATTTACGAGTACAGTACTTGACTAAATCAAGATATGCCATTTCCTGCTGCTATATGGAGTTAATAAGTTAACTTAGGTTCGGGAGCAGGGCCACGCCCAAATCACGCCTCCAATTATCCCACGCAACCTACTTATACCTCGCTCACCTATTCATCTCATCTCAGTTCGTTACGTTTTGTCGACGGCGCTTCTACTCACCATGGACGACGCTTCTTCTTTCGTCCTCCACTCTGTTTCCGAGGGTCTCTTCGGAGTTCCATCCGCCGTCGACGAGTCCCCTCCTGCTGTTACCAGTCGGGCTCCAGGCTCCGTTTTCGCGACTCAAGCTAAGTATTTTCACTCCTCGGACTCGGTCCCTAACTATTTTATTTGCTGTTTCTCACCCTTCCGGGGTCTCTCCGCCACTCGCATCTCTTTCTCGTTTCTGGTCGGCCCGAGGCGTCAGTCAACATGCTCGTTTTCCTGGTCCTCGGCGTCCACCGGCTCTCAGTACGACCGCTTCTCTGCGTTCCTCTTCCAGTGTTATTCCAACACGCCAGCTTCTCGGGCCGTGTACCGTTGCCTGCTTTCGGCGCTCTCTCCGCTGAATGGGTGTCCCTTTCAGCTGTTCTGACACTGGATTGTGTCTCTTTCAGCTCCTTTCCTCCTCGGTGCCTCGACTGCCACCAACTTTACCGTCATCTGAACTACCCGCGGCCGCGACTTATGTTCCAGCTTCCGCTTCCGCTTCCAATCTGTGTTGCCAGATCTCGCGACGGAAACAAGCGACCAGCCCAAACCAAGCCCAACTGGCTACCCACCCCGTTGTGTAAAACGACGGCCAATTTTTGTCAGTATGCATTTTTTTGGGCATTACTGTACATATAATCAGCAACGTTTTGCTAGCTTAACACTTTGAAGAACCTATCCACTCTAAAAAATAAATGTTAAAATAAATTAGAATTGACATATCAATAAACCATAAATGATCAAATAAAAATAAATTACATTGCATACTTACACAACTTAATCCCATGAAACCTCTTGGAATCGTTTGCAGAGCGTTGACAACATTGGACATTGACAACAGAATCTTGAAGGATGCGTACAAATAAAAATAAATGCAAAAACACTAAGATAAATAGAATAAAAAAAAAACTGTATGGTAATCTCATAGTTGAGCTAACATACTACTTTAATCTATCCTGAATCATGCTTTAAGTGTGCGCTCTGTCTCCCATTCTTTATTATATTTTCCCGTATTTCTCATATTTATTGTAGCTAATTTTAGCGTGGTCTTGTCACTCTAGACAAAGAATAAAGTGCTAAGATTAACGAGCCCATGCAAGCGGTTTAGCATTCCAAACAAGCCCAAGACACCACAACGATCGACTCGCCAAATTTATGTGCATCTGTAGAAAATAACAGCTCACATTTGCTTAAAGCAGACTTGGCTGCTATTCTTCCAACGTCTACCGTGACGTCTTTCCGTCATCGACTGCAGGACTTCCCGTCATGGCGACAGCTCCCCTAGTGGGAGCCGGGTCACATTACCGCCTGTACCCGTAACCTCTTCATCAATACTTTCTCAGCTTTTTCCAACGTCTTTCGGTCCCGCCTTCGCAGGCTCTATGAAATCACCACCCATCCCTCCATCATCATTCTCTTCTTCCCATCATTCCAATCCGGTTTCGACTTCTTTTCCATTGCCCACGGCTTCGGCTCGGACATCTTCTCCGAGCGACCGCAGGGCCTTCCATCGTGGCGGCAGCTCCCTCCTGTGGGTGCCAAGTCACATTACCACCTGTACCGCAACCTCTTTATCTGTACTTCCCCTGCTTTCTCCAACGTCTTTCGGTCCCGGCCTTCGCAGGCTTCGCAGCGTCACCATCCATCCCTCCATCTACACTCCCTTCTTCCCATCTTTCCAATCTGGTTTCAGCTGCTTTTCAACCGCTCGCGGCTTCGCCTCGGACACCTGCTCCAGGATCCCGCAGGACCTTCTGTCATGGCGAGTGCTCCCCCCAGTGGGAGCCAGGTCACATTGCCGGTCGTACCCTCAACCTCTTTATCGGAACTTCCCCAGCTACTCTACCCCCTCCACTCTTCCCATGCCTCCTTTCTCATTGGCTCCCCGTGCAGGGGTCTTCGCATCACACGCCCTTTCGCACTCTCCTTCGGCGACCTCCGTTCGCTCTATTCGTCCCTCCTTCCTCCCGTCCCCTCATCCTTTCGCCCCTATTTCCTTCCTTCATCCTTACATCCCTCACCCCTCCGTCCCTTCATCCCTACTTCCCCTCATCCCTACATCCCTCACCCCTTCATCCCTTCATCCTTACGTCCCTCACCCCTCCATCCCTTCATCCCTACTTCCCCTCATCCCTACGTCTCTTTCCTTCATCCCCACATCCCTTCATCCCCTCCTCCCTTCTCCCATACTTCCTCCT
>JBBPBX010016692.1:4085-28185 GCA_038048925.1 Garcialebias charrua | reverse complement strand
GTTCTCAGTCAGTGAGGTAAATAAACTGTTAAATGATCTTGATCCAAAAAAATCTGCAGGTCCAGATGAACTTCCACCTTATTTCTTAAGGCTGGCTGCTCATATCATCACAGTCCCTGTGACCCACATCTTTAATCTGTCCATAAGCCAAAACACCATTCCGGATGCTTGGAAAACAGCCTTTGTTCTTCCTTTGCTGAAGGGAGGTGACCCCACCTCACTGAACAATTATCGACCGATCTCTAAACTCTGCATCTTAGCCAAGGTTCTAGAAAAACTGATAAACTCTCAGATCAAAAATTATCTGGACTCATTTAACATCTTACCTCTTCATCAATCTGGTTTCAGGAAAAAACACAGCACAACAACTGCTTCTCTGAAGGTTCTGAATGATGTTGTTGAAGCATTGGATGCTAAGGACTATTGTGCTGCACTTTTCTTAGACCTGTCTAAAGCTTTTGACACTGTGGATCATAACATCCTGTGTCATAAGCTCTCAGAAATCGGTTTCTCTGATCACACCATCGGTTGGTTTTCTAACTATCTTTCCAATCGGAGGCAATGTGTTCAACATAACGGTACTTCTTCCAGCTATTTAACAGTTAAAAATGGTGTACCACAAGGCTCAGTTTTAGGACCCACTCTCTTTACAATCTACATAGCTAATGTAGGTCACTGCATCCCTGATGCATCCTTACATTTCTATGCTGATGATACAGTTGTTTACTGCCGAGCTAAAACAGTAGCTAAGGCTTTCCAGTTACTGCAATCCGCTTTTGACATCATCCAGTCAGATTTGTTCCGTCTCAAACTTGTCCTAAATGCTGATAAAACAAAAGGGATGTTTTTTTCAAATAGGAAGGCGGTTCCAGCAGATCCTCCTCTGATTTTATCTTCAAATGGTGTCCCTATTGAGTTTGTTGATTCCTATAAATATCTGGGTATCCTGATCGATTCACATCTCTCTTTTAAACTCCACGTGGAAAACCTAGTGAAGAAACTGAAAGTTAAACTGGGTTTCTTTTTCAGAAACAGATCATGTCTATCACTGAATGTTAGGAAACGCCTTGTATCTGTGACTTTCCTTCCCTCCATTGATTACGGTGACATTCTCTACATGAATGCTCCTACAAGCACCCTGCGGATGTTGGATGTGGTCTATCATGGTGCACTAAGATTCATAACTGGTTGTGATTATCGTACCCACCACTGCACCCTGTATTCACTGGTTAACTGGACATCATTAACCTCACGCAGACTCTTCCACTGGTACATTTTCATCTTTAAATCACTTCTTGGTCTGCTGCCCTCATACATCTCCTCCTACATGTCTTTGCGTGAGTGCAGCTACAGCGTGCGCTCTCAGGACATGATTACCTGCAGTGTTCCGTCAGTGAGGACTGAACTTGGAAAAAGGGCCTTCTCCTACTCTGCTCCTGCTTCATGGAATATCTTACAAAAAGATCTGAAGCTCTCGACCTTGACTTCTCTAAATGGTTTTCAGAATCTGTTGGAATCCTGGCAAAAACCAATGCAGATTTGTTCCTGTCTTTGATTTTATACGTCTACCTTATAATGTTTTGCTAGTTTTTTGATACTTTTAAAAAAAAAAAAAAAACTTTCTTTTGTTTTTTTCTCTCTTTTGTTTTCTATTGTTTATTGTTTGTTTGTTTATTGTTTAAGGAAATTCTACCACTGCTGTTCATTGTTCTTTAGTTTTAGCAGGTCGCTTTCGTAAATGAGCCCATGAGGTTCAAAAGATTTACCTGACTAAATAAAGGTTGAATGAATATACCTGTATATATGTATATATATTAGGGATGGGGCTGATCCGATCCAGTATCGGTATCGGTATCCGATACCAGCATTATTTAAGTATCGGGTATCGGATCAAACCTGCCGATACTTTTCCGATCCAGCTTCAAAGAGCACTTGTGTTCAATCACATTCTGTGACTGCACTTCTTAAAGTGCGACTAAACCCAAAATTAACTTTTTTTAGCTGATAAACTCCCTAGAATGTGTTTAAAATGTTATCTAGCACTATGGCTGTGTTTATTCTCACATAATTGTGCATATCTGTGTAAATTGGCAATATTTGGCAATATTTGGTCTAAAAATGTGTTTACGGTAGTTCTATGGGTTGAACTGGTGGATTACACCTTAATTTTCTTATTTGTGCAAACGCTCATGTGTGACATGTCTGCTCATGTGTGATGTCACACAGGTGGTTCAAGCAGAGCCAATCCCCTGCAGAGATGAGAAGTGCATACCTTATATGGAAGTGCTGCATTTCACTCCTGACAAGCGGTTTTATTTTTCTTTTCATTTTCATTGTTTTAGGCCTTTGGTTTTGGATGGAATGGGTGGAATAGATAAATACATCTACATGTTTATTCTTTGTTGTTGCTTGGTGTATGTTGTTGGCATAGAGGTTTAATTTGTTGCAGGTTGTGCAGGTGGAGGCGTGAACAGAAGCACAACTCTACCTCCACCCTTCCTTGTCTCTCGACACACCCATTTTCAGGGAGATTTTGGAAGGAGGAGTTACCATCTCAACCTGGGTTTAGTCTCACTTTAACATTGTATGAGATAAGGGGAGTGCTGTGTTGTCTTTCCCATCATGCTTAGCACTTTTTTATAGTTTTTTCAGCTGCACCATGAGTAAGGAGGACATGTGTGTGGTATAATTGCCTCCTGTCCTGTGTGCTGTTAAAGTCAGTGGGTTCCCTATTGTAAGGCTTAAAAGTGTTTTCATTGGGTTTATCTCACACAATGTTAAAATGAATAGTTTGGGTGCAAAAGTTTCATTATACAGAGTCACATACCTGAACAGTATCGGATCGGAAAAGTATCGGTATCGGTCGATACTGAGTTAATAAGTATCGGTATCGGATCGGAAGTGAGAAATGTGGATCGGTGCATCCCTAATATATATATATATATATATATANCGACGTATTTATGGATTTTTCCAAATTATTGTGTACGAATTATTGGACAAAGAGAGTTATACACAGAAGCGACTTGTACGTCAAAAAGTACGGTAATTCTGACCTATTTGTTTGGATGCTGTAAGACGTTTTCTGGCCTCTCCCTGCTCCATTTGATTTCTGTAAAGCATTCCAGTGAGTGGGATACCTGAGATTTATTATGCATTCTGAACTGAACCCCTGTGCAGGGCTGAATAGCTCTGACTCTCTGACAGCAGCTGAAAGGACACACATTCCTCCGCAGCAGCTGCCATCTCACACAGACCCATTAGTCTCCTTCCCATAATGCTCAGAAGGATGAAAAATAAAAGCAGAGGTAAGAAGTGTGATACGCAATCTGTAAGAGCAACAAACTCTGCAGTGGCTGCTGTACAGCAGCCTCACTAAAAGTTAAAAACATGCAGCTGATCAGATAATTGTGCTTTTATCAGGGTGTGGGATAAAAGTGATAAATATGGCAACTCTAACCCTCCTTCCTGCATCAATGCTTCAGCTCTCGCCTGCCTGCTCCTGATCTCCTCCTGCCTTCCAGGTATAAGCCCTCTGTTGTTTACTCCATGGGAGCAGAGTCCGGTACAAATTGATTGATAGGTTAAATTTCCACTTGAGCACAAATGGAAAGACTGTTTTTCTCCTAATGATAACAGAGACAAGTTATCCATTTTATGGGATTTATGTCCCCAGGGAGATCTTGTTCTCATTACTCAGCCCCCCACTGACAGTGTCACTCAGCATGTAAAGTCGGATCAAAGGTTTTCATCACCTCAAACACCTTCATCAGTAAAAATAACCCTACATAACATGACAATTTAAAAGTAAATATATATTTTTATTATTCTATTCTCTGAACTCACCAGTTCCCAAGAAAAGCACTTCATAGTTGCCGTCTGCAGCCGTCACTTGGTCCACTGAGATGGTGGTGAACTCATAGTCCACATTGGTCCGAACCACTAGGGGGCGCTTGTGTACTGGGTACACTGCGTTGTGCATGGCAGGGTGATTCCTCATGAAGTTAATCACTTCATCTGGGTAGTCCTTTGTGGACTTCATGTTGGGGGTAAACGTTCCTCCGGGGCACTAGGGGGGGCAGGCATTAACATTCTGAGCACAAGCACGAACCCCACCATCCCATTAACGTCTAGCAGTGATATTTAGAATCTTGTTCAGGTGGTTTTTGTGTGAGGTCTGAGGAGAGAAGAGAAAGTGGGGTGATGCTCACCGTGCCAGGTCGAGGGTAGGGCATCTTCCCAGTGTAGGCCACCCACTGGTAATTGGGGCCCTCCTTGTGAGCAAAGGGACCGTTGAAGACCATGCGGATGTCGGCCATGGAGTACACGCAAACTGCTGAACCTTTAAACACAGAACTGTGGGGTAAATGTAAAAAGTGGTTAGGTTTTTTTCCATACAATTAGTGGTAGAAACACTATATTAGGGATCAGTAGTGATGACCTTACCCAGAGACTGTGAAGACGCCATAAATCACAGGATTTTTTGCATCCTGCGTTGTCTGTATGTACACATCTCCTGTGAGAGACAATGGAGAAGTTAGGTCAGTGAATAGAAACAAGGTGAGCTAAAACACTACATCATAAACTTCCTAAAGCTTTTAAATCACAAACACTTGCATTAGTTGTCCTGCAGGGCTTTGGCACTGACTCTGCCTGATTTAGCTTATCCTTTGTTTGCTGCCAAGTACAGGTGATAATTCTTTCTGCTGTTGACTACCTGACCTAAATACTAGTCGCAGGGGACTTGTTCACTGCCTGCAACAGGACAAGGGTCGTCAACACGAAATAGACAATGAGCTCCTGACCCAGTTGCAAAAACATGATTGCTGAAAATGTCAAGTATTGAAAAAATGTAAGTTAAAACAGAAAATACAGTAGGAGGGTTTAGAAAGTGTGGAAACAGAAGATGAACTGATCAGATACTGGAAAAGAACAAGTGCGCCAATCAAGATTTATGTGCTCACAGCCCCTTACAGCCCAGCATGAGAAATTAGCTGTCAGGTCACAGATGCAAATAGTTTGAAACATGGACAATGTGAGGATCGTCTTTGAATCTGAACTGCTGGGTTCTGGTTCTGTCTGCATTATTGAGGCTGTACAGGTTCTCTGGGGATTGTCGGTAGTTTCAAACTCGTCCCTGGAGAGCTGGATGCAGTTCAGAAAGAGCCGGTCCATTGTTCTTACTATCACGTCCCAAGAAGGTTCACACCCGTTCACTCTCACGCACCACCATGTTGTTTCCCACAGCTGCCACAAACCAGAGCACTGGAACGGTCATGGGTTAGCGTGGCCACAACCCAATGGGCTGCCATGGGTGCCATGCAACACATGACTCTTGTCATGACAAACAGCTGTTGTGCTGCAGAAATGAGATATTTGCACCCAAGAGAACACAAGTGCACACTAACAGACGTACAGACAGATATTTATGAGAAAAATCATACATCAAGGCTTCAAAGAGAAACAAGGTCCTCAACATGAAATAAACAAAATGAAAGAAAAGAAAAGAAAGATAACACAGTACAGATAATAAAGAAAATACAGTAGGAGGGTTTATAGTGTATATGTATAGTATGTGATGTGTACTGTACATGATTTGCAGTTAAACGTTTTTGTAGAAACATTAATGAGCTTACTCTAAGAATATCTTAAAATGATCTATGAAAGGGTTCTGATTCTTTTATTATTATTATTTAGTTGCAGTGCCACATATTCAACATTCCACCTGTCTCAAGTTATAGAAATATTTTACACTCAAAAATAACATATTACAAAACTGTACAGCTTCTGAGCATCTTCATTTTGTGTTTTACATTGAATATTTGCATTTAAAAGTGTACTGCGTGTCTGAATTTTATCATAATATAAATTATATTATATATTTACACACTGGAAAGATGGCGACTCGCACAGGCGCAGAGGCACAGTGCTCTCACTTTCGGTGTACTTTTTAGTTGTTTTTGTATGTTTTGTCACTTGTCTTTCTGCCGGGCTAACAACACTTACAGAGCTTTGTGTAGAATAGACATTACAGCTGAGTTTTTATACTCACATAGCATACCGGCAGATATAGCAAGGAGGCCGGGAGCACCATGGATTACTATTCCAGCGGGAAGGAGGCAACGGCGGCAAAGGGAGAGAAAACAGAAGTGGGGGCTGTCGGGCTGGGGTGCTGGCGAGGCTGCGTAAACCACCACACAAACTACCGCTTCCGAGAAATTTTCTCACTAACGCAAGATCGCTTGCTAACAAGATGGAAGAACTTCAACTTCAGATGGCAAAAAATAACATCGTCAAGGACAGCTTTCTGCTTATCACCGAAACCTGGCTACATCCAGCTATTCTGGACTCAGAAATCAAGCTAACGGACCATAAAGTACAGCGACAGGATAGAAACAGTGCCTCCGGTAAGTCGGGGGGATGGGGGGGGGGGCTTTGTGTGTACATTCACAACAACTATGGTGTATTAACACAGTAACTGTTGCCAGTCACTGCTCCCCAGATTTGGAATCTCTGACTGTTAAATGCAGACCTTTTGACCTACTGAGGGAGGTTACTGTGGTCATGCTAACTGCTGTTTATATTCCATCGAATGCTAATGCTAGCTCAGCGCTAGCACTTTTGTATGATCGCGTTACCCAACAACAAAGCCTGTATCCTGATGCTGTACATATCATAGCAGGGGACTTTAACCATGTGTATCTAAAAGCAGTGCTCCCCAAATTCCGCCAGCATGTTAAATGTGCTATAAGAGAAAATACACTGGACAAGGTGTATACAAACATCAAAAAGGGCTACAGGTCTATACCACTATCACACCTGGGTCAATCTGACTACTTCTCCCTGTTTTTAATCCCAGCTTATACACCCATCAGGAAAAGTGCACATATTACGACCGGAACTATTAAATCCTGGCCTGAGGGAGCCTCTCAGTAGCTGCAGGACTGTTTTATCGCTACAAACTGGGACACTTTTGAAGATCAGGATTTGGATGTGTTTACAGACAGTGTCTTATGTTACATTAAGAACTGCACTGACATGGTCATAGTGGAAAAACACATCCGAGTACAGGTAGTCCCCGACTTACGAACGAGTTCCGTACCGACGGGCCGTTCGTAAGTCGAAAATTCGTAAGTCGGATCACATAGATTTATTTTTAAAAATAAATAGATGTACAGTACTGTACAGTTACCAAGCACTTAGCCTATCCTAACAGTCTTTAAAGATGAAGGAGTGAGTTGAATTGTCTCCCTTTCACATAAAGGGAGCCAGCTCCCTTTATGTGAATGGAGCCTGCTAGGGAGGAGGGAGACATTTCAACTCACTCCTTAACTGTGTTAGGATAGGCTAAGTGCTTGGTAACTGTACAGTACTGTACATTCATTTATTTATTATAAAAATTTAAAAAATGAGATGCGTTCGTAAGTCCGAAACGTCGTAAGTCGGGGGCGTCGTAAGTCGAGGACTACCTGTATATCCCAACCAGAAGCCCTGGATGACCAAAGAGGTCCAACTGCTACTTAAAGAAAGGAACATCGCTTTCAAGTATGGCAACGGGCCCTCTACGGTTCCGCACGTTCCAACCTGCAACTGGGTTTCAGGAAGGCAAAGGCTGATTATAAAAAAAAATATTCACGACCATCTAGAAAGTAACAACAAAAGACAAGTTTGGCAGGCATTACAGCACCTCACAAACTTCAAGAACAGTCACGGAACAACAGAGGGTGAGAGGAGCTAAACATTTTCTTTGCACGCTTCGAGGAGGCGCAGGAAAACATCTTACAGCAAGCACCCAGTGGTCAGTACAGTAGTAACATCGGTTTTACCCTGACTGTGGACGAAGATGTGGTAAGGCGCACACTAAACTCCATCAACCCAAAAAAGGCTGCAGGCCCTAATGGGGTCACCGAGCGGGTGTTGAAAGACTGCGCTGATCAACTTGCTGGGATTTTCATGGTGATCTTTAACAGGTCACTTTCACAGGCGATCATTACAGCCTGTCTAAAATCCACAACCATAGTCCAGGTACCAAAGAAATCACAGATCACCAACCTAAACGACTACCGTCCAGTTGCCCTAACTCCGGTGGTAATGAAGTACCGGTACTTTGAGAAACTGGTTAGAAATCACATCCTTTCACGTCTTCCATCCAACTTTGACCCATATCAGTTTGCATACAGGACTGGCAGGTCTACAGAGGACGCAGTGGTTACTGCCCTTCACACAACCTTAAACCACCTGGAACAACAGGGAACCTATGCCCGGCTCCTTTTTGTGGATTATAGTTCTGCCTTTAACACCATAATGCCCCACAGACTGGTGTGCAAACTATTGGACCTGGGTCTGCCTTATCACATCTGTCTATGGATCAAAGGCTTCTTCACGGAACACAGACAAAAAAGTTAGAGTAGGATCTCATACCTCTACACCAGACCTGCTCATTACGTCGATACCGGTCGATCGCAGCGTGACATTATTATTATTTTTTTTTCCCCGCAGCGTGACATTAAAAAAAATTGTCAGCCAATCAAACATCCCGTTACATGATTGACATTCAGGGCAACCAATCAGATGACAACTGAATCTTGAGTTTCCGGCTCCCGTCACTTGATTGACATATACGGCAACCAATCAGATGAGAGCTTTAGGTCATGCTCATGCAGTTTCTGAAAAACAATGGCGCGAAGGTGGAACGCAGCGAAACATACTAAGCTAAAACAATCAGATTTCAGACTGTTCATGGAAAATACGACATGGACTTCCCACCCAAAAGCCAGGTGAGAAAGAGAAAGGTGGAGGAACTAAAATCCCTGTTCGGACATTAGCAATTTCAAAAGCGAAACGCCGCCACCATCTTCCGGGTGAGTGATGCTGTGTTGTTTCTCTGCACGCTTAAACATACTGGTTGGGAGTTGACGTGGCTTTATTATTAAAATCATACGAGACACTTTTCATACAGAATAACCTCCTTGACTACTCTCCGTTCTCTGCACGTTTCCCTGTCCCGCAGCGCGAGCGTTTGCAAAACACACTTTCGCGCTGCGTTCAGGGACAGTCTGTAAAATACACCGCTGTAAATCTCTCCGTACCAAAAGAGATATTTTTATGCCTTCCTTCACTAAATTAAACGTGTCCGGAGCCATAACAACCTGCTACAACTGTGGTTATCAACTGGTGGCCGGTGGACCACTTTAGATTTGCTGGAGTTTTTTTTTAGAGATGACATTATAAAGTAAAAAAAAAATCTAATGATTTTTTAACATTTATTAAAGTAAAACACCAGATTCTTATAAAGAAAGGGGTGGGGATCAGTTTCTACCATCTTTTTTTAAAATAAAATTTAAACAATCTATATTGCTGTCACCATCACCCCATTTGGTCCCTACGGGCGACCTGACCCCTGGTGATCCCTGATTTATTACATGTGTTGTGCAATATTGGCTTATTCAGTTATGCAAGGTACATAAAGGTACATTGTACATAAAAAGAATCCTTAATACATTTGAAGATAATTATATGTTTTGCATTTTTGTATTGGGTAGATCTTTTTGACTTGTTTTTTTTATAAGTAGCTCGCATGCTGAAAAAGTGTGAGCACCCCTGCTCTACACCCATTACCCTCAGCACAGAGTCTCCTCAGGGCTGTGTGCTGAGTCCCCTGCTCTACACCCTGTACACCCATGACTGCACCACTGCTCACACCAGTAACACCATAATAAAATTTGCGGATGATACTACCATTCTGGAACTCATCTCCGGAGACGACGAGACAGCCTACCGGGACAAGGTGGAACATCTGTCAAGGTGGTGCAAAGACAACAATCTATGTCTGAATACATCAAAGACGAAAGAGCTAGTCGATGATTTTAGAGAGTCAGAGAGTCTTTATTGTCATTTGCACCGCATGTGGTACATGTGATGAAAACGAGATTATGTACACGGGGTCCCAGTTACATCCAACAACAAATGCAAGAGAAAAACAGTAATAACATCTAGAATTAACTAAGAAAAACATCAACTAGTAATACACTAAGCTCTAATGTAGTGGAAAAACATCATTATAAACAGCAGCACGAACATGAGTCTGTATGAGCAGATGGTCACAGATGAACACAGCAACAAGAAAACAGATCAGCATCAGCATGATGTGATATTTTGCAGTGATTATTCTTATTATTTATTTATTCATGAGTCTAACAGCCTCAGGGTAGAAGCTGTTCCTCAGTCTAGTGGTTCTACATTTGATGCTCCTCAACCTCCGTCCTGAGGGGAGTGGGGCAAAGAGTGAGTGTGCTGGGTGAGTGAGGTCTTTCATGATGCAGGTGGCTCTTTTCCTGCATCTGGAGGTGTAAATGTCTGTGATGGTGGGGAGACTGACTCCAACAGACTTCTGTGCAGCCTTCACCACTCTCTGTAGAGCTTTCCTCTCTGCAACTGTGCAGCCTCCATGCCACACATTGATGCTGGAGCACAGGATGCTCTCCACTGCACACCTGTAGAAGGAGGTGAGGACTGGGCTGCTCAGACCAGCTCGTCTCAGTCGTCTGAGGAAGTAGAGTCTTTGATGACCTTTCTTGATCAGGCTGGTGGTGTTGTTGTTGTAGAAAAGTGAGAAAGGACATTCAACCCATGACTATCAATGGGGACTGTGTGGAAAGGGTCACAGACTTTCGCTTCCTGGGTATTCATATCAAGGAGGACCTAACCTGGGTGTGAACATCAAGGAACTAAAAAAAGGCACAGCAGAGACTCTATTTCCTGAAGATTCTCAGGAAAAACGACATTAATCAGAGGCTGCTGGTGTCCTTCTACCATTCCACCATAGAGAGCATCCTCACTCACGGACTCTGTGTGTGGTTCTCTAGCTGCACTGCCGTACACAAAAAAGAAATACAGAGGATTGTGAGGTCATCAGAAAAAAAAATTGTTGGGTGCTCTCTACCCACCTTGGAGGACCCACACAGCTCTTGTTGTCTTCAGAGAGCTCACAAAATTGTTATGGACGATTCCCACCCCGGTCACCATGTCTTTGAGCTATTAAGCCTGGTTTATGGTTGACGCGTCGCATACGGCGCGAGAGAGCGCGCGGCCAAAGTGATGCAATCGTATAGTCCCCGCGCTTTGGCCCCGCACGTCGGCTTGGCACGTGTCGCGCACCTCCAAATTTTTGAAACTTCGCAAGCCTAGCGCGCGCACCGAATTGATTGACAGTCGGGTGTGGACCTCACCGACAGCCTTCACGCTCTTCACGCCAGAGCCTGCAGCTGTCTGCGCCGCTGTGGTCGTGGAAACGGCGTCGCGACGCATGGAGGAATGTTTTTTATGTGATACAAATGTATTAAATTCCCCGAGCGAGCAGAAAGCCATTTGTTTTTGTTGTGTGATTTCAAACAGTTCTTCTTCTACTGTAGATTTCTTCTTCTACACCTTTCTTGCAACATATGCACAGGTTTTAGAGGGTACTGTCACCTGCTGGTCCGTAAAAGAACAGCATTTTGCCATGCGCCACCGTGCGACACTATAAACGCATGAAGCCGCACGGCTGAGTGCGCGCGCAGCCCACGCGCTCCAGCTTGCGAACCAAAGCGCGACTATAACCGAGCCTTTACCATCAGGCAGATGGTACAGATCTATTAAAACAAGGGCCAACCGGCTCAGAAATAAGTTTTACCCAACGGCAGTTCGGGTACTAAATAACCTTTTATGAACTCTGTTTTTTTATACAAAGTACCCATTTTAAAGGTGGAGTCTGCAGTTTCTGTAGAACATCAGCACTTAGAAAAAATTTCAACAAGCAAAGCATTCTGATCCCTCCCCCTCAGAGCCATATATGGCTCTGCCCCCTTGTGGTCTGTTAAAATTCAAATTCAAGCTCTGTTTTTATTGGCTGATTCGAATTCAAGCTCGGTTTTTATTGGCTGGTTACAAACTTTGTTTTTATTGGCTGGAAAATGGCGGGTCACTTTTTCTTTTTAGAAATGCTTATTTACCACCTGGAGAAGCAAGGGGACAATATATATATATTTTTTTTCCAGAGATTACCTCTCTAACATCAATCTAGTGACAGAGTGAAGAAATATGTTAAAAATATATTGTTAGAAAAGTTACATATAGCAGCTTTAAATAGAACATGAGATTGTGTAAACTTTTACTATTCACCTTTTTACTATTTATTGATACAAGGGCAATGTGAAATTTTACTCCAGAGCTGTTGTGCAATCTAACAGTATTTTTAACTGAAATCAAATTGTGTTTACTGACATAAGGTCCGTTGGGTGTAACTGCTTTCTTTTATTATGTCTTTTATCATTTGTATTTAGTTTCATTAAATTTTGTTTTGTTTGTAGCACCGCAAAGTGGGGCAACTTAATTTCATTATACCTCGTATAGTGACAATAACGATATTCTGATTCTGATTATATAAACTAAAAATGCAAATAATTTTGAATGTTCTTTTTTTTTCATCTGAACCCTTCCTTTGGGGTTAAGGTTAGGGTTAGGATGCCATTAGGGTTAGGGTTAGGATGCCCTAACCAGATGCCTTTCCTGATGCAACTTGGGCTCAAACCTGCAGCCTCTTCATTATGAGACAACAATGGTGCCCACTGAGCTACTGTGGAACTTGACTGTCAGATTTCTTCTAATAGTTTTAGATTTATTGAACATAAATGACAAAATTGCATCAAGTTTTATATAAACTTTTACAAGTTACCAATAATTGCATTTTTTTAATGACCAATTTTTTAATGAGCATCTTTTGACTTTTATACCTCTGGTAACCTTGAACTGCAGAGTTTTCTCTGTAGCAAAATGGATCCTTAGCAAAACGCTTCAAGCTGGGACTTTGACACATTCTGGTTGTCTTGTTATTTCTGAATGGACCAAGGTTTCAAGGGAGTTGAAGCCAACCCACCCCTGATGTAACTTTGTACCACAAAGCCAGGTAGAAACATAGCGGAAACAAGCAATGTCTACACGTGCAAAATTCTATGAATGGATTGAAATGTTTTCAGATTCTCCCTGACTGAGCTAAAGGTAATACAGATCATTTTGAGATATTTCAAAGTTTCTAGTAAAAATGTTGTGTTGCTCACCGACCAGTTTTGCTTCCCCGACATTAGCATCTAGCCAGGTGGAAATACATGAGGTTGACATATGTCACACATGCGTAGTCTGGTCAGTTCTCCACAATTGAAAAAAAAAAAAGAACAGATTGTTTCCATGCACACCGTTCAGATTATGAATCAACCAGAACCATGGAACAAATCGCCCCCTCCATGACCCACGTGACTTCCGCATTCCATTCTTACAACGGAACTCTATGGAAGTGTCGGAACTCTCACTTTATATGGCTCTGGCATAAACCACCCATCTCATTCTGATTACAAATTCATTCAGATCGAGCTGAATCAACAAAGAATAATCTGAATGGAGCGTTTACGACGTGACACCTTTTTATTCTGAATGGTCATTTAATTTGATTACTTATGTCCATGTAAACATACCGTAGCTACAGTCACCATGTGAGAAGGTAAGTTGTCTTCTGTCGATTAAAAAAAAGTTGATGAATTGACAAAATATGAAAGATGTCTGTGTGATTGCCCGGTCAAGGGATTAAACAAGTAAAACAGATTTATTACTGAGAAAGAATCAGTGGTGACACACAGCAACACAGCAGTTTAATCGATTTGCTAACCAGAAAAAGAATCATTAAAATGAGTTAATTTCTCAAGTTTTCAAAACAATACGAGGAAGACGTCTGTCACACATTTAATGTATGTGCTTCAAGTGAGTTCTGCTCCACGCCTCTCGGTTTGGTGACGCTTGCTTCATTTCTGAAAGCTCACATTAACGAGGGACGTGGCTGACTCCATCTGTGATTTATAAACGCTCAGAGACAGCATAAAGATGGACCGGTCTTTGAGGACATTTGATGTAAAGGTTTTGTGAAAGAGCCTAAAAACTCTGCAAGAGAAGTGGCTTTGTCAACAATCAAACCAGACTGTAAATGAGGAGCCATTAACATGAAAATTAATCATTTCCACCCTCTCAGATTTTTTGGCAGGGATGGCTACTTTGCGGTCTGGCTTGTACTATTTTTTACACTATCCCCATGACATGACTGCTCATTCACCAGCCTGTTCCACTACACATTTATAGCCTTTTTATGCAATATCCTATAATTAATCATTAGTGTCAAAAACAGCAGTCTTTCAGTCTCAGAGTCACTCGGCACTGCTGTACCTATGTCAACACTGACCTAACCTGCAAAGACAGAATCTTTGTTCGCAAAAGTCAGTACTAGCCCATTTTCACTCAGAACCACTTTATTTTTATTCATGTGAACCGGCTGCACAGTTTTAAAATGTGTCACGTTTGCTGCTGGTTTAAGACCGATAAAAAACATACCTCACTGATCAAAACAAAGTGGAACATTTAAATGGTAAATGGTAAATGGAGCTTACTTATATAGCGCTTTCCAGCCCCCTTTGAGGGGCCCCAAAGCGCTTCACAGTACCAACCATCCACCCATTCATACACACATTCATACACCGGTAGCGGTAGACTGCCTTGCAAGGCGCTGCCTGTCCTACCGGGAGCAACTCGGGGTTAAGTGTCTTGCCCAGGGACCGGGGATCGAACCCGAGACCTTCTGGTCCTGAGCCGGCTGACCTGCCTCTACACCATCTTGGCCCCTCCCATTTAGAGCTGCAAGCAGGTGCCAAACAAGAAATAAATATATCAATGAGCTTTTAAAAAAAAGTAATACGTTATGACAAGATCATTTTCAGAGTTGAGTTTAGTTTAGGATAAGAGTACCACATGGCAAATTATACGTCTACACAGCAATCTATTGCAATGGCTCAGACCTTGTACAGTATAACATTTGACCTTTATTTTTGACCTTGATCTTGAAGCAGGGGTAATGAAAAGTGTATGCAACACTCCTTCTAGAATGACGCATAGATGTTAAATTTTCTTGAGCGGATCAATGGCTGGGGGAGTGGTGGCACAGCGGTTAGAGAAGGCAAACCTGTGATCGGAAGGTCGCCGGTTCATCTCCCCGTAGGACAACATTAAAAAAAATGTGGGTGGGATAAGTGAAACACCCACACCTGCCTCCACCCTCGTTTACCCCACTCTGGGCCCTTGAGCAAAACACTTAACCCCCACCAACTGATCCCCCGGGTGCCCTAGATAGCAGCTCTCTGCTCCACACAGAGGGCTGTGGTAGCTCAATGGTCTGTGGTTAAGTCAGGAGGAGGGGTATATGGTGTAAAAACAATTACCGAGTCTTCGTGTGACTTAGTTCACTGTCGACCCGTTGCAACATGTCCTCATTCCCTACTCGTCATATATTGACACTTTGTCCCTCCGCGTCACATACTTGATGCGTCGGGTTGGCCCTTCTCGTCACTATTTGTGTTTGGGGTTCAAGGGTTAAATAAAAGGGGAATGGTTAAGTTTAGGGTTAGTTATAAGGTTAGGCTTAGTGTTAAATAAAAAGGGAATGGTTAAGTTTAGGGTTAGTTATAAGGTTAGGCTTAGTGTTTAATTTTTGCCAGTAAAATCATTCCTCTTCATAAAAAAAAAAAAAACGAAAGTGCTTCACTAAGACACGATCACAACTTACCATTTCCCTGCACACCAAATAATGATGAAACGGGTGACCCCTCCGCGTCAACTACACGACGCGGAGGGAACTCTGTGCCCAAGCGTCACACAAATGACGAGTAGGGAATGAGGATGGGTTGTCCTTTACACTGGACGATAGCCCATACATGTATACCATATAAACAACATACAAAACATTTTTTTAGCCTATTTACCATTAATCATTTATTCTATTCCACTTTATACATTTTATTTCACATTACTGGTGTTGACTGATCTGCTCAGGATTATTTTCTTCTTTCGGCTGCTCCCTTCTTCAGGTAATCCTGAGCAGATCAGTCAACACCAGTAATGTGAAATAAAATGTATAAAGTGGAATAGAATAAATGATTAATGGTAAATAGGCTAAAAAAATGTTTTGTATGTTGTTTATATGGTATACATGTATGGGCTATCGTCCAGTGTAAAGGAAGTCTGAATGATTTAACTCAATATTTACCACCCCACCCCCACTACATCAGCAGCATCATCCTGCAGCCTCACATCTACACTTCAGCTGAAAACAGTGGAAGGAGCCACTGCAGGTTCTCGTGGTGCATCCACACCGAACGGCTTTTCAACGGCAAAAAAGCGCGAAACGCCTCAAGGTGGACGCACTGGACCCAGTGGTGTGGAATGTGAAGCGGCGGTGTTGTGGCGGCGGCGGGGGGGAGCTACTTGCTAAACGTGAAAAGTTCACAATTCAAAACTTACCCGATATCCTGACTTCCTCATTGGCACTCCGCCAGGCAAGGTCCTTTTTATTTCTCCTCCATACTTGAACACGACTTCGCGGGTTATTTCCGTGTCTCACAAACAATACGTCACACAGTTGCGCAATACCCGTCCCCTCGTTTCCGCGTCACATAGCGGACTCTCCCCCTCTCTCCTCCCCCCGACTCTCCCTGATTGGTTGACACACGCGTTCACGAGTTTGAACGGCGAAATCATCAACATTTCAAGGCGTGCTTTGGAGGCTGCCGCGGGTTCACGTGCACGGAAAACGCTCAAATGCCACTTCCAAAACGCTCAACACGCACGTGACCTGACGCCCGACGCCAAGACGCGCCTGGAGGCGCGTCCCCCATTGACTTTGCATGTAAACTGGACGTTCCTGCAGTTGAAAAGCCGTTCGGTGTGGATGCACCATTAGTATTCTGATGTGGATTGATTACGGTGACATTCTCTACATGAATGCTCCTACAAGCACCCTGCGGATGTTGGATGTGGTCTATCATGGTGCACTAAGATTCATAACTGGTTGTGATTATCGTACCCACCACTGCACCCTGTATTCACTGGTTAACTGGACATCATTAACCTCACGCAGACTCTTCCACTGGTACATTTTCATCTTTAAATCACTTCTTGGTCTGCTGCCCTCATACATGTCTTTGCGTGAGTGCAGCTACAGTGTGCGCTCTCAGGACATGATTACCTGCAGTGTTCCGTCAGTGAGGACTGAACTTGGAAAAAGGGCCTTCTCCTACTCTGCTCCTGCTTCATGGAATATCTTACAAAAAGATCTGAAGCTCTCGACCTTGACTTCTCTAAATGGTTTTCAGAATCTGTTGGAATCCTGGCAAAAACCAATGCAGATTTGTTCCTGTCTTTGATTTTATACGTCTACCTTATGTTTTGCTCGTTTTTTGATACTTTGTTTAAAAAAAAAAATGTATTTCTTTCTTTTGTTTTTTCTCTTTTTTGTTTTCTATTGTTTATTGTTTATTGTTTGTTTATTGTTTATTGTTTAAGGAAATTCTACCATTGCTGTTCATCGTTCTTTAGTTTTAGCAGGTCGCTTTCGTAAATGAGCCATGAGGTTCAATAAGATTTACCTGACTAAATAAAGGTTGAATGAATGGATGTCTGTACTCACGGAGCTCGTCAAAGTGCGTTTCCATGCCGTCCGCTCCGGGCACTGAGCAGATGAGCCTGGCCTTCAGGAAGGTGCTCCACTTGTTGACCAAACAGCAGTGACCCCCATCGTCATTCTGTTTGAGAGAGTGTTAAGAACACAACCGTTTTTTCATCAGTTATATCCACTTGAGTACTATCTTGGAGAAACAAACCAACTCTGAAAGTTCTTTCACAAAACACTGCAAGACAGGACTTCTGGCCACTTCAGTGTGATTCTAAATGGACCAAGATGGGAAAGAGATTTGTAGCCAACCCATTCCTGATGTGTCTTCATGCCGCACATTGAGGTAGTAACAGAGCCAACACAGTCAACAGGTGAAAAGGTGGTTGTACAACATAAAAAAGTTTTTAAATGATGATTTACATGCGCGTAGCCAGGGGGGGTTCGTTGGGTTCAAACGAACCGCCCACTTTGCCTATGAAGTGCCGCCTACAACTCCAGCACAACACACATTCTGTGTTAAGAGAGGTGGAAAGAGAAGGTATGGAGAAACCGCTAATGTCGAACCGGGTAACACGCCTCGGTGGTTCACTGGAAGTGCGTCGAGTTGCCACTCCAAACTTTATCTCGACTCGGGTTCGATCCTCACTTGGTTGAACTTATTTTACGTTTGTCTTTTATTGGAAGAAAAAAAAGGAGTTTGTGTTAACCTAACACAAACTCCTTTTTTAAAATCCAATAAAAGACATACGCAAAATAAGTTCAATCAAGTGAGGATCGAACCAAGTTTGGAATGGCAACCCGACGCGCTTCCAGTGAACCACCTCTTTCCAGGTACACTTTTCCTTTAAACGAACTGCCCCTCATAAAACCCTGGCTACGCCCATGTGATTTATGATATTGTCCTGGGGCCTCATGTACAAAGACTTGCGTAGATTTCTTACTGAAAAGTCACGTACGGACAAATCCAGAAAAGTGTCCACGCACAAAAAAATCCAGATTTATCAAACTGTGCGTACACCGGAATCCACGCACATTCCTTATGTACAACACAATCAACGTGGAATTCAGCGCACATGAGAGAGTGGCCGACTCCGCCCTTGACACGCCTCCGTATGAATATGCAAAGTCATTCAAATATGCCATGCACGACAGGAATGTCGTCTCTGCTCCATTGCAAATCATGTCGGAACGTGGAAAAAAGAGGAACTTCACGGACTGTGAACAGAAATCACTTCTGAGTGAGGCAGAGAAGCACGGAAAAAGGCTTCATTCGGCACGCACAGTGCAAAACAAACCATCCACTTTTAAATAAGAAGTTGACCAAGCTGATCTAACATGCCTGTATAGCTTAGTGGCGAACGCGCCCGCCCTTCGTCCCAAAGGTCGTGAGATCGACTCCCGCTTGGTACAATGTTTTTTTTTTTCATTCCAGATTTAAAGACCACAGGAAAACTATTGAATGAAACAACAAGAAATAGAACAATACATGAAATGAAAGGAAGCAGACGATTTATTGTTTTGTAAATAGTTTTCATGTGTATTTCAATCTGGAACGAAAAAAAAAAGAAAAACGTTGTACCATGCGGGAGTCGATCTCACGACCTTTGGAACTAAAGGCAAGCGCTTTACCCACTGACCTAAACGTAGGCGTGTTAATACAGCTTGGTTAACTTCTTATTTAAAGAAATTACATCTCATTGTTGTCAATATTGTTGCCACTATCTGGCGCATGCTTTTATATCCACTCATCTAATTGCGTCCATGTGGATGTAATAATCGTTAATCATGTGTGTTTGGTGGGATTTATGATTGTTTTCACATCGTGGACACGGTTTCACAGATCACCTGTAAGTGTCGCCAAAGGAACAATAACCACAGAAACGTGCGTACGCAAGCAGGGGAGCAGCCGTGGATTTCTACGTGGATGCGCAGATATTCCCGTTCATATCAGATTTGATACATACGCCACTTTGCGTGGAAAGTGACGTGCGCAATGTTTTTGTGCGTGCGCACGGTTGATACATGAGGCCCCTGGTCTTTATGGCCATTTCACAGACATTTTCTGCAAGTTCTTTGAACCTCTAACACAAACATGCACACCATTATTATGCATTTTGGTTTGCAAAGCACGAAAGCTCAACGGTGGTAGGGATGAAGCTGATAACTGTTCCTCCCATTTAGACGTCCATCAGTGGTTTATCAACAAGGACAACCTGCAACCAGTGCATGCTTCTGCATTCCCTCTGTCTTCTGAAATTTGTCTTATGATAAATGAGCACATTTTCTTTGAAACAATGGTCAAAGGCATTTTTTGTGCATTTTAGAAGTATTTTTTCCCATAAGTTTAGTTTTAATCATGTCGTATATTTTCAAATGTGTGTAAGAAACGACAGTAAGAGTATCCAGATGTGTGGCGAAGGAAGAATGAAAGGATCGAGCCTCTGGAGAGTGGCGGCAAAGCCTACTGGGAGGCGGGGATGAGTGTTTGTGTGCTGGGTCAGCGCCGGAGCCCCGCTTAAATAAATACAACAGTGAACAGCTGAGATGAGCAGACGCACGCCACATTTTCTCACTCAGATTCGTTCCAATATCTTCAGTGTTGCTCTCATGCAAGAATGCAACCCTTAAGGAGAAGCACACAAACACACAAGTCTGTATCAACACAAACAGAGCAAACAATTGGGCCTTCGAGCTTTCTGGAAACATTAGCTTTTATTCATTTTTCTGCCTCAGTTTGATTTTTGTTTCTGATGCACACGGACAATCAGATTAATTTTAAAAACAAGATATTTTTCTCTTGTTGTTTAAACTAAGAGCTCCAAGTATTGCAGGACGAGCAGGGAAGAAGAGGCCAGAAGATCACAGGGCCAGAGGTCAAAGAGCAATCTTGCAGACACAAGGGTGCATTGTAGACAGGAAGGTTAATGACATGGATTCCAGCATGTTAGCATTAGCCAAATACTACCTCGAAGCTTGTAAATACTGCAGCGCAGTGGATGACTTGCCTCAGGAGATTCCAGCTTTTCCGTACAGATGCTTTAGGTTTTCTTTTCATTTAACAAAGTAAAAACACTCCTCGCTATATACACACCAGACAGATACGTCCTATCCGGGACTGGGTCACGGGGGTCTGGCCCATCTCCGAGGACTTCTCTCGGAAGAAAAAATACAGCTTGTCATCATTTCTCTCTGCACTGTCCGGAATAAGGTGCACATGAATGAAGGTGGGGTCTGATGAGAGAAGAAACGTTGAGATGTTTAAGTGCAGGAAGAATATGGGAAACATCTGGTTGAAATATTCAACCGATCGTTTCTGAACGTATGCTATGGGCAGAAGAGATTTTAACTATACTACACATTCAGTCCTGATTGAGTTGTGCAAGAAGAAGTACCGTAATGGGGAAAAACTGAATGCAAGTGAAGAGTAGTGTTACCGTTCAACCATCTGGAGTTGTACTGATCTGTTCGCATAGCAGTCTTTGTTCCCAAAGTTCGGAAAATAGCCGAGTCGGTTCCCATGAAGTCAACATAGACCCCAGCATACAGTTCTCCATCTGAGAGGGAAAGAAAACTGTCCAGTTTAGTCAAATTCCTTGACGCTCACATTATTCCAGCACCACCCTTGGCATAAAACATTGTTTTAATGTCATAAACAATTTTTTTAACCATCGTACTATTTTTGTTCCACCAAAAGCAGCTGTTAAAACATGAGCTATTGTGAAAACTTGTTACAAGTTTTTCCAAGGCCCAGAACACAATTTCAATTAAAAAAAATACCTAAAGAAATTAGCATTTCCTAAAACACTTCAGACACACTTTAAAAAGCATATTTAAACGTGAACACATCAACATTTGCGGCATGACAGTCATACATGACCGCCTGGTTGTTTCATGGGGTGAAAGTGTTGGTCTTCCAGCTGCTCTGCTGGCCCCTCTGAAAAGCAGGTGCGACTCTTTGAGTATGGAAACAGCAGAAACAAGAAACACTGTTCCACCAGCATTATATTCAATGTCATGGTACCCAGCAGTGCAATGGGGAGATTGATGAGACATCATTAAAATGTCCGTGGATGGTTGGATGTCTAATGTAGTGGGGAGCCGAACAGTTGGTGGTCAATGGTAAATCTTCTGTTGTAGAACAAGCTTCTTAATCCTTATCAGCACAAACAACAGTGTCCCTATATAATGCTAACTGATGAAAGGGGGAGGTAAATCTGTCTTAGATGAGAGTACTGGTTCCATACTGGTCAGCTGGCATTGTGCTAATGTGGGAAAGCTATGGCAGTGATTTACACATGCTGCGTCAACCCGCAAAGAGAAGATCACCTTTCACTGGTGGCATCTGTGTGGCCCGAGTCAGACCAAAAGACCTTGTGTGAAAGGATAGAGGACAACAGCTTCAAATGTCTTGTAACAAGACAGGATACAGCCCACAGACTGAACTTTATTACAACATTACTGCGGCTTTGGCCGAATGCTGAATAAAAATATGATAATTATATCATATTTTCTGTCCACTGACCAAAAATCTTTTAGATTATGATTTAAACCACTCTCCACTTATGTCTAAGAAAATGGCAATTTTAATTCCTAAATTACAACAAAGAAACAAAAATAAATATACAATAATGTGGTGTTCATAGTGTTTTGTTTACAAACTGCTGAATCTATCCATTCATTTGTTTCTTATCCTGGTCAGGCTCGTTAGCAGCTGGTGCCAACTAGGCCTGTCCCGATAAACAATAAATCAATTAATCTCATGATAAATTACAATTATTGACCTCATTTTCATTTTTCAGCTTTTTCATGTCTCTCTTTTTCTACTGGACACTGGATGACAAAAGGCTTAACACCAGTGCTCTTCACTGACCCCCTCCCTTTCTCTTTAAAATCTGTTTTAACTGTCCAAAATCAAGTTTTTGGATCATTAAAAGCAGCTAAGCTGAGAAGCTAAGCTACGAGCTAAGCTAACTGGCCAACCTCGGGGAAAAAACTCTGTCTTGCCAAAGCTCCAAAATTCACGGTTGAAACCTGTGCCTTTGTCTAAAAAGTTGTCTTTTTTCTCTGCAAAAAGAAGATGAGAACTTGTTTACTGATTTTTTTAATTAAAAGCTTTGCATGAAAAATGCTATGCTGAAGAGCTCAAACTACACCGAGCGTCCGCCATTTTGAGAACCAAAAAACATGAATGAGAGACAGCTCATATCACGTCAAGGGTCCTCCCTCCCATTTTTCTTAAAGAGACACGATGCTTGCTCCCTCACTATCCATCCTTCGGTTCAAACTGTCTTATACTGCCATCCAATGGTCAAAAACGTTATTACACACAAGAATTAACCAACAGTTCTTCTTAAATTTGACAAAAATTACCAATTATTGTAAAATTTCAAACAATATTTTCGTTTATTGCAAACATTTCTGGGACAATTAATTGCCCAGCAACATTTGTTATGACAGGCCTAGTGCCAATCACTGGCCAACGTCGGGTATGAGGTGAATTACATTCTGGACAGGTCTCCAGTCCACCACAGGACTACACAGAGACTGACATACAAATACTTTGAACCTTGACTCAATTTAGAATCGCTGATAACACACATGGTTTTAGACTTTGGGAGAAGGCTGATCCATTCTGACTCCAGACTCCCTTGCATCAATTCTCATAGACCAAGGTGCCCTTTCAGCATTTTTGTTTACAAGCTGGCCACCTCTTTGTAGATAAACTAAAGGCCCCGGTATAGCTCTGTGTTCGGCCGTACGCCGCTGTACGCCGCACATACGCAGAGGCACAAGCGTAGCCCCGCAGGGCATGTACGCGCCAAGCTCAAATTTTACGACCGCGTACGTGAGACGCGTTGTCGCACAATAAACTGTCCGGCGCCGGACTGTTTTGTATGAGACACAAATGTTTTAAATTCCCCTTCTTCATCCCTGATCTGGACTTTTCTTTTGTTTTTTTTTGCCAAAAGTCAAGTGATCGCTTCCTCCTCTGCTGACTCCATGACTGAAATGATGAGGAAATGAATGAATTTGTCACGAGCAAATTAAACTCATGTCCAACGTGGCTGCGCGAGGTTCTGCATATTTCCTGGTGTTCTGGTGTGCTGGACCAGCGCTCCCTGTTTTTATTTTATTTTTTAGAACTTTTTATTAACATATAAACACAGAACACCTCTGCGGCAGAAGCTGTGTGAAGTGCCTTTTTTCCCCACCCGACCTGTCAATCAATTCAGTAGGCGTGTAAGCAAATGACCAATCAGCGACCTCAATTTGTCCCGTAGGTAAACGCTCCGCCCTGCTGTTGCTCAAATGACGTCAAGAATTTGGAGCGAAAACGCGAGCATTAACGCGAGAACGAACGCAGAGCTGTGCTTGTGAACGCGCGCACACAGAACGCGCGCGTAGAGCGGCGTACAGGCCGTACGCAGAGCTATACCGGAGCCTTTACTGTCATATGACAAGTTGCCAGGTTGAAGCTTTCTGCAGTACAATTTAATCTCCAATTAAAACAATTGTAATAAACCTACCGTAATAAGAAGTTCAATTCCATATCCACACCACTCGAGTCACAACTCAAATTAT